>JFHB01000215.1:0-51818 GCA_000729835.1 Atkinsonella hypoxylon
TTTTATTAAATAACTTATTTTAATTTATAATATTTAATATCTTTAGTTTAATATTAAAAAACTTTATTAAGTTTTAACTTAAAAAGTTATTAATAATATAATCTATAGTATTAAGTAATATAGTAAAGAAAAAAGATCCTTTAATATTATTTAAGTTAAATATATTTAGTATTACTTTTCTAATAGGTTATTTAAAGCTTAATATTTAAGCTAATAATTTATTCTAGAGTTATTAGAATAGATTAATATATTTCTTTAAATTTTTACTATTATTATATCTTAAATTTATTAATTATTAAAATAAGTAAATAGTTAAGTTACTTATATTATAATTAAAACAATTTAATAAAAGAGTTTATACTTTAGCAGTAGTATTATAACTAATTATTATTATTAAATTACGCTAGAAAGCTAGAACCCCTGCTTAGTAACTTATCCACTGTGGAAAAACCCTGTAGTAGAGAGGAAAACCCTAGTGCTTCTATAGTAAATGCTGCTGTAGGGCCTAAGTAGCTCTAGTAAGGTCTCTATTATAAACAGTAAGTACTCTACTGCGCTAGGCTAATAGCTATAGCAGCGTTGCTAGATATATATATATACGCCTATATATATATTTAAGTAGTAAAGAAAGAAGAGAAAGGGGGAGAAAAAGAGAGAGAAAAGTAAAGAGCCTTTAGCTTTACTGCACTAGTAGTGCTTTAGCGCTACTCTATAGCTCTTACTATTGCTTTACTTACTATTAGCTACTATATAGTTATATATATTATTAACTAGTTAGGTTAAGTAGAAGTAAGAACGCTTAAGCTAGTTATAACTTAGTGCTAATAAGCTTAATTTACTTATACCTCTAAAACTACTATATTAGGTAAAAGGTAAGCTAAAGCCCCTTAGTAAGTAAGTTAAAGTGTATATACTATAGGCCCTTAAGGTTGTAGTTTAGTGCTATACTAGTTTTTACCTACTTATAGATTATAGGCTAAGTTTAACTTTACTTACTAAAGTAAGCTAGCTATAACTATAAGTAAAGAGAGTTTCTTTAGATTTATATTTTCTTTTTCTTTTTCTTCTTCTTTTAAGCTTTCTCTTCTATATATCTCTTCTAAAACCCCTTAAGCTAAACTCTTAGTTAGTCTTTATATAGTAGTGCTATATAGCTATAAGCTAATTACTTCTCTTTTTTATTAATTTTTTACTAATTTTTTTTTTATTATATAGAAATAGCTTTTTAACTCTACTTTTTTACTACTTCTATAGGTTCTTTACTTTATTTTTATTCTTTATTTATTTTAACCTAAGTTAAAGAAAAATTTTTATTAAATTTTTTTTTAAATTTTTTAAAAAAATACCTAAGAATTTTACTACTTTAGCTTTTAGTGTAAGCACTTTACTTCTTTATTAATGCTTTTATTAACCTAGTTTTAGCTTAATGCTATTTATAATTAGCTTTACTAGCTATATATTTCCTATACCTATAACTTTACTATTTAGTGTTACTATTAGTAAAGTAAGTACTGCTTTTTCTCTATAATAGTTCTAGCATTAATCTAATTTTATAGGTACTAATAGTTTATATTTTAGCTATATATTTTAATATTATTATTATACTTCTATAAGTTTCTTTAGTTCTAAAATAAGCTCTCTTTATTAATACTTTAGTAGCTAAAGTAGTTTTTAGTTTACTAGAATAAGATTTAAGTATTACTTAACTTTTAGGCTAAGTTTACTAAAAGTAGTAAAAAAGCAGTAAGGTTTCTCTTTAGTTCTAAATATAGCTTATTACTAACTTTAGTAGGTTTTAGCTTATAAATATAAAGCTATTTAAAAGGTAGCTAAGTGTACTATTAGTAATCCTTTAGCCTCTTTAGCTTTATTCTATACCTTTATTACTATTACTTTAGCTTTATATTAGCACTATAATATAATAGAAGTAGAGAAAAGAATTACTAATACTCTTAAGAGTATTCTAAAGGAGCTATAGCGCTAAACTATTATTATAGTAAGCTTAGCCTAGGTTCTAAAGTATAAAGTAACTAACTAAGAAGAACTAGTAGCTAAATAAGCCCCTTTAGGTTCTACTTTAAGAGCAGTATAAAGATAGCTATACTATAAAATAAATAAAACTATACCTCTACTGTATATTTATCCTAATTCTATACTATATTTATATATATTCTGCTTTATAGTATATCTTAGTCTATATATATACTATACTTAAGGCTATTCTTTAGGCTAGTCTATTAGTAAAGTAGTAGCTTAGTGCTTTTAGTTTAGTTCTTAAAGTGTAGTTTATTTCTTTTCTCTTTATCTCTTTAAAGCTATTCTACTAGGTAGAATTACAAAAGTTAGCCTATATTAAGGACCTATTTAACTAGTGTAGCTATTAGCTTTAGAGCGTTAAGGGCTATTCTAATATCCTTAAAGTTTCTTAGTAGAGGTAAAGTGCTACTGTTTAGTTTAAGGTAGTTATATAGTAGGTATATAATAATTAGGTAATAGATATTCTTATTACTGCTCTTATAGTAGTATAGAGGCATTAGTATATTAAGTATATTATAATTATATAAGAAGAGGTTTAAGTCTATTCTTTTAGTGTATAATTAAGTAAGAATAGCTAACTTATACTTAGTTAAGTTCTAGTATAGCTTAAGGGCCTTCTTTATAGTTTTAAAGTTAAAGAGGTTTTCTACTAAAACTAGCTTACAGCAGCTATATGCTGCTCTTATTTATTCTACTAGCTACCTTCTCTTCTATTCTATCTCTAGTTCTAGTTCAGCGGATAGGTCTTCTCCCTAGCCTAGAGCGTTGCCGCCTAGGGCTTAGAAGGCGTATCTCTGCCTATATAGCCTTAAGCGTTAGAGCTAGGCAGCTACTGGGGCGTACGCCTGGCGTATCCGGTCTGCTATGCCGTTCTGTTCGATTCTTTCCCTGAATTTGCGGTTTAACGTTTATTAATAACTATTATTAATACTCTTAAGTATACTTTATTTAATCTAAGAAATAAGTTTTAGTAACTACTAAGAAATTCTTTACTATAATTAAAACTTAGTTTAAAGTAAAACTAAAACTTTTTATAACTAATAATAGTAGTAAGTATAATAATTAAACTATATCTAATTTTTTATCTAAATATAGTTGTTGGTAGACTAAGGGTCTTATTTATACTCCTTCAAGTCGGCCCTACAACCAGTTCACTAGTGCACTAGTATTTACATTAAAGAGGTTCAAATTCGGTTATCTAGGAGTTGTATCTAACAAGCAAAAGAGGCTACATTATATACCCCGTTAGATGCCTTATATACCTTAGGCATAGTGTTATGTTAAGGGGGAATTAAGGGGTATTAGCAACCCTAATGTAAGTGGAGACTAGTGTGTAGATGCAACTAATTAGCAGTTGTATCTACCTATATAGGTGCTGGAATTGCACAATAGAGTTATAACAATTCTAACACTAGCAGTCTCTCTTTTTATTGTGCTAGTAAAGTAACTCTAATATTTATAGTAATAATAAAATAGATTAAAGGAATAAACAACAGTAAAACTAACATCCTTCTGCATTAATTTATAGGTCTCTTTACTTAGCCTTCTACCTATATATTAACCTTATTGTTATTAATAAAGGATTTAAGAGTCTTATTTAGCGTTACTTTTGTTATTAAATTAGCGATATTATCTTTGCTGTTAATCTAACGGATTTTGTTGATTTTACGCCTTTTATATAATTAATATAGCACTATAATATTAATTATTAATCTCTTTTCCTTTATTATACTAAGCTTTATAAGGCATTTATATAATAAGAATAAATCTATACAAACTACTAGTAGAATTAGTGGTATCTATAGCTGCTTTATTACTATATTTAACGTAGCGCTAATAGCATACAATACATCTACGCCTTACACTATACTATATAGTTCTAATGCAAGCGTACTCCTTATAACTCTCTTGCTTTTAATAGAGCTATACGTAATAATGTTGCCTTTTATTACAAATTTAGCGCTCTCTTTATAAGCTTCTTTATTGCCTAAGATAATTATGTATTCTATTTAGGAGCTTTGTTACGGGATAATCCTACAGACCTGCAGGTCACTAGTGCACGTAACCGCAATTATATATAAGTAGTTAGAAGCAACGCTTAAGTAGTTAGATTAAACAATCAACAATTATTTACTAGAACATTATTATTAGATGCTCCTTATAGAAGCTCTTATAACTTCTCTTATAAATTATTATATAACCTATTAAATCTAACAACTTATTGTTACTTCTAACAAACCTATATTAAATTCTACTATAATAAGTAGTAGTAATTGCTTCTAATTGTTACTAACTCTTCTTAAGCTTAAAAAGCTAAAATTATAATATTTAAGATAGAGTAACTTTAGAAGGAACTTAGTAGAAAGAATTATATTCTTTTTACTAATAAAGAACTTAAAACTATATACTAATTCTATAAATTTTACTGCTAAAATCTAGATTTTTAGATTTAAAAAAGAGATCTTATACCTTAAGAAAAAAGAAGCTTACTACTTTATTTTACTTACTATAAATTTATTAATAAATAGCTTAAATTATATAACTAACTTAAGCTAGTAGAGCTACCTTCTTACTAGAATACTATTAACGCTTCTATAGTACAGTAGATATAGAGGTAGGTTAATAGAATTATTAATAAGGCTAAATCTACTAAACTCCTTATAGATTTACTAATAGTAATACTAAAAGAAAAAGCTAAGGCTAGATTATTTAAATCTAATAGCTTAAAAGGCACTATCTATAAAGCTAGTGCTAGTTCTACCTAGAATATTAAAGGAAAGTAAGTATAAAGATCTAGATTTATACTACTTACTAAAGACCTAAATCTATTAAATATACCTTAAACTACTAAGAAGAACTTACTAATTAAAGAACTAACTAAAATCTTACTACTTTTATAGGCTTACTAAAGGTTTTATACTTTTAAGCTAAAGTATAAAGTAAAGAAAGTAATAGAACTACTTAAAAAAAAGAACTCTTTACTAAAATAGCTTATAGGTTTTTCTATAGAAATTAGTAGGTAAATTAATAGAATTAAAGAAGAATTAATTAATAAAATTAGTAAATTATAGAGAGAATTAAATAATAAAATTACTGCTTTTTAAGTAAAGTAATAATACTTAGCCTAGAAAATAAAGACTATACTTAAGCCTTAAAATAAATATAATAGGTAATACTATACTTAATAAGGCTTCTAGCTTAAGGATTATAGGTAAAGAGCTTTTAATCCTTATTTACCTCTAAAAGATAACTAAAACTAGAAGTAAGGTTAAAAGTAACCTTTAAGTAAAGGAAACTATATAATATAGAGATACTTTAAACACTTTAGTACTTTTCTAAAAGAATAAAAGCTACTATAATTTCTAAAGAATCTATTAAAGCTATACTTTAATAGTAAGGCTAAGAAGAGCTAAGATACTAAAAAAGGCTAGAATTAAGCATTTAGTAACTTTAAATATTAGTATATAAATTAATAAGCACTATACTATATTAGAAACAATAATCTCTAGCTAAATCTAGTAGATAAAAGGCTAAATCTATATTAGAAGCAGAATAACTAAAGCAATATATAGTTTTAAACCCCTAAGGAATAGATAAATTCTATATAGAAAATTACTAATATTAGTTACTTTAAACCCTTTAACAATAGAAATATTTATAAGCTAATTTTATATAAAGAAAAGCATACTATTTTCTATAATATAGAGCTATAGATCTAAGCTGTTAAAGACTACTATAGCTATAGTATAATTAATACCTAAGAAGCTATTTACATTAAGCTCTAAACTCTCTTTAAAGGGAATACATTAATATAGTATAGGTAGTATCTAGATTACTATAAAAAAACAGCTATTTTTAGCAGTTTAAACTCTATTTATACTGCTATCTATAAAGAATTTAGTATATAGATCTAGAATACAATAATATAGCTAGATTTAGCTAAGTTTATAGAGTAAAATATAATTAAAGAAAAATTATTTAGGGAATTTACCTCTAGAGTATTTTAATATATCTATATAAATAGTAAAACTATTAATCTTTAGCTTCTTTTAAGACTTTATTATAAGCTATACCTAGAATTATAATAGCTATACTTAATTCTAATAGTAAAAGACTTAAGGTTAATATATATTACTATAGTAGATAATAAGGTTAAGAATCTATAAGAATGCCTTAAGGATCTAGAAAAACAATAAAAATTAGAAGACTATAAGGAAGGTACTAATGCCTACTACACTTAAAGTAAATTTAACAGTAAGAACTCTAAAAATAATAAAGTAGCTTAAGGTAACTAAGCTAACTGTCACGGCCATAAGGGAAAGATCAAATGGTCTTATTAGGCTCTATCAACGAAGACTCTAAGATAGAGGGGAAAAGAGGAAAAAGGAGGCGAAGCCTCTATAGGTGCCTAAGGGCTATAAGATTAACGGACTCTAGTAGAGTTAACACCCTAAAGTAGGGCTATGTCTAGCGTATTTAACGGTCTAACGTTGTTCTACAACAGTCTAAGGTTTTTCTAAAGAAGACCTAAGGTCCTACAGCTTAAGCTAGCACCTATAGAGTAGCTAACTTAGAACATCTTAATATTAAGGTAACTAATAACAATAACAAGGGATTGTAACTATTATACTACCTTCTTCTAAACCTAATATTGTTAGACAATATTAAAGGTTTTACCTATATTGTATAGGTCTTTTCCTCTTTATTGTAGTATTCTTTATAGCTATATTATTATTGTTGTGTTCTACTATAGCTTTATTGTTAGTAGCTGCAACTAACTATTTCTATAGTCTTACTAGTGGTCCTACAGCATCTAGATACTTCTTGTGAAATTTAACTAAGGCTGCTGCTGCATTAGCTAAATTCCTTGCTAGATACTATTAATTATCTAGGTTGTAACCTTTCTAACTAACCTAATATTCTAAGGTCTTATTCTAACCTTTTAATCTAGAGACTAGTACTTAGTTAACTTTATACTCTATTTAGCCTTAGATTTCTTATAGTTCCTCTAGTGTAATTAGCTGCTAAGGCAATAGATTAATTAGTGCCTTCTATAGCCTATCTGCATAAAACAACAGAGACCCTTTAAACTAGCCTAAAACATCTAAGATAAAGCTGTAACCTCTCTTTTTAATTATTAACTATAGATGTTACGGTGGGATCCAACGTGGGTTTGTCGGAAGTGACAATAGGTTGCTGGATTCAATAGGCTATGTAATAATTCGTAAGAGGAGTCGTAAGAGCTTCTGTAAGGAGCATCTAGTAATAGTGTTCTAGTGAATAATAGTTAATTATTTAATTTAACTACTTAAGCGTTGCTTCTAACTACTTATATATAATTGCAGTTATATGCACTAGTAACCTATAGGTCTACAGAATTATTCTGTAATAAGTGCTGCCTCTACAAAAAGATTAGCTGTTTTAGCTATTCTAAAAAATTAATTGTTAGTTATTAGAAGGCGTATTAAATTAAACTAAATAACTTATTAATTTAGCTGTTATAAAAGGTATAGAAAGGTAGTTATTGTTTTATTGTATAGGTACACATTATTGTTGTTATAGTACAATCTGCAGTATAGGTTACTATATTTACGCATTTTTCTTTATGCACTTATAATGCCTAAATTACACTTATAATCTAGTAACTATTAAATCTATATATTAAATTAATAGATTTCCTTAAACCTAATAGAGCGTTAAAGCTTATTCTATAACCTATATATAAGTAAAGTTATATAAAATTATTTTAAACAATATTAAATCCTATAAATTAATCTTATATAATAAAGCTAATTTATTAAATCTATATAGTATATTCCTTATGTAAGATTATTCTATACAATATTAAAAGCATTAAAAATTAATCTATATTAAAGCTAATTTTCTATTAAATCCCTTTAGTGTATTTCTCTATATATATACAGCTTATTTTAATCCTTAAGCATTAGTAATAGCAGTAAATTATTAGTTAGTTATAGTAAGCTATTAGTTCTCTTTAAAAAGTAAAGCTAAAGGACGTTTCTAGTAGCTTTAAGGAGGGTTTTGCCTAAAAGGCGCTAGTTTTACGCTTAATAGGTATTTCTACTAGTTTACTTATAGCTAGCCTCTTAGTTAGCGTTTTTACCTTAATTAGTATTAGCTTTACTATAGAAGGTATTTTTTATAGAATTAATAGAGAGAAATATATTAAAGATAGATTAATTAGTATAAACTAAGTACTTCTTCTATATTAAATAGTGCTAAATCTATTACTAAAGAGGCTTTATATAGCAATAGGCTAATTAGCTAAGCGTTCTAAGAAGTTTATATAAATATAGTTAATTTTATATTATAAGCGTCTATTTTCTGCTTATAGTATATTAATATTACTAGTAACTTTTAGTAAGGTTTTATTTTTATTAATAACGTTATTAATACCTTTATTAAATTAACTTATACTATTTAGTTAGTTATATATACTGTAGATAGTAGTTTATAATTTATTAAACTACTTATTAAATAGACCTCCTTTAGTCTCTATTTTAACTTAGTTAATCTTTTTATTTAACTTATTAATTTTAGCAATATAGAGGTTAAGTTGCTTCTATATAGTGTTACTACCTATAGAAGTGTCCTTAAGGTAGGCTTTAATTATTTCTTTAGCGTTAGATTTACACTTCTTCTAAAGAAGACTATTATACTAGCTCTAGGATTATACCTTAGCTAATAAAATAAAGAGTAAGTTTATATAGCTAATACTAGCTAAAGCACCTATAATAGTGCTGTTAATTCTGCTAAATTTATTAAAGAAGTAAATAGTAAGTAATGCTATCTATAATAGTAAACTAATAGATAAATCTATAGTAATAGTTTCTTTACCTCTTTTTACTATATTACTACTATAGTATATAGTAGCTACTACTTTTGCCTATATCTTGCCTCTTTTAGCCACTTTAGCGTTACCTATAGATACCTTAGCATCCTTACCTTTATATTGCTAGTTTTAGCGCTTTACTTTATAGTTATTATAAATTCTAAAGATATATATTACTATATTCTACTAGAGTAAGTAATATATATTGTTTTTAGAGACCTTAATGCTAGTTTTATCTATTGTACTGCCTTTAAGGGTAAATTTATAGGTATAAGTATAAATAGTATTTTCTATATTCTATACCTTTTCTTTAGCTCTATTAATATAGCAATACTAACTATAGTCTTCTATAATAGGCTCTATATTAGTAATGTTAATGTTATTTTCTATTTCTATAGAAATAGTGCTAAAGATAAACTTATTAACTTTTAGGGTGCTTTTAGTACTTCTAGGCCTACTAAAAGTGCTATATAAGCAGTAGAAATTAAGTAATATAAAATAAGTTTTAATATTATTTAGCTCTATAGCTACTATATTACCTTTATAGTTATATTCTTACTCCTTAAACTTAAAACCTTTACTTTTAGTGTTAAAACTATTATTATAATTAATATATATATTAGAAGCAATATATTCTTTTTTAGGTTTAAATAGTAGTAGTATTATAGCTTAAGTATAGTTACTATTATTATTCTCTTCTTAGAATAAACTATTTAGGTTTACTAGAATTAATAATTCTAAACTACTAAAAGAAAAGAATAATAGTAGTAGATTTTCTACAAAAGGAATAGAAAAGGCTAGAAGTAGCTCTATAGAGGCTAGCTAGTTCTATAGGCTATAGAAATTTACTCTATAAGTAGTCTATTGCCCTTAGTGTAGTATTTTAGTGTTTAACTATTAAAAGTAGCTAAATAACAGCCTAAGGGGATAGAAAGAGTAGCAGCTATAATAGTATTAATAAATTTATAAAGATTTTATAATATATAAAGGTATAAAGAAAAGATTATATAGTAAAAAGTATAAAAATTCGCAAAAGTAAAGGTAAATTTATAGAAAAAGTAAGTTAAAACAATAGTATATAGATTTATAGGTATTTTCTTACTAACCTTCTATAATTCTATAATATAGGTTAATTTTAATAGTTTTAATAATAATAAATAAAGAAATAAGGAAAAAGATACTAAGGGATTTAAACAATTTATTATATAATAAAGGAAATTAAAACTTATAAAGAAAAGAGCTAGTAGTAGGCTTCTACTAGCTAATTTAGGGCTTTTTAGTAAGCTATATTACTTTTTTAATAATACTAATACTCTTCTTTCTAATTTATAAAGTGCTTCTATAGATATTTATTTATAATTTTAGAAGTATTAACTTTAAGCTTATCTTTAGCAATTTATTAGTTATCTTTAGTAAAGAACCTTTTCTATTATATAAGGAATTCTAAATACAGCTTACTTAATCTACTATAGAAACATTAGATTTAATAGGCGTAAATTTGCTTAATTTCTTAATAGTTCTTTATACTAAACTCTTCTATTACAATTAGCAGTAGTAGTTACTCTTCTTAGTTAAAAGAGTTCTTACTCTATTTTAGCTTCTAAAGGTAAGCTACTAATACTACTAGGTATATATATAAATCTAGTAGGAAATCTAGGTAAAACAATAATAGGCTTACTTTTATAAGAACCTTATATAGCTTTACCTATTAAGAAAACTATTTCTTTTTTAGCTTTCTTAGAAGTATATATCCTTAGTGTAATTATAAGTAGACTATATTCTTTACTTTAATGTTAATAGGCTTATATTAAGCGTTATATTTAATCTTACTTAAGGCATTTACTATACTAATAGCTGTTTCTGCCTTTTGCTAGTATAGCTTCTAAAGTATAGCTATATTGCTTATATCTATTCTATTGCTAAGAACGTTATCTAATTAGATTAAATTAATAACAGTAGCTAGTTAAAAACTATATATAAGTTTATTAAGGGAAATCTCTATACTAGCTACTACTATATTATTAAGTTAGTGCTATAGTACTAAAAGTATTACAGTCTATAGTGTATTTAGATTTATAACTATATAGTATTAAATAGTAATAATAACTATTTAATTCTTCTATTTAGCTGTTCTATCTATCTATAGGTAGTAAGCTATAGCTATAAGTAATTTACTTCTAATTTAGGTAAATATACTTCTTTAAATATTAGAAATAAACTTTAGATCTTAGTTACTTATAATCTACTTAAGAAGGCCTTAGTTTAATAAATATAGTATTTATAAAAGCAGTTTTACCTAAATTTCTACTATATATATTGTATACTTAAGTATAAGGATTATTTACTTACTAAATAAGTAATTTACTAAATATAGTAAGTTATAGAAGCTATATTTATTTTTTTACTATAGAGTGTTTATTAAGCTAACTTTAGATATATTAGTAATAAAATTAAGTAAAATTATATAAAAAAGCGTTAAAACTAACTCTAATAACCTTAATTCCTTTAGTAGCTTACTATAGTTAATTACGTTTTCTTTATAGATACAGCAGTAAGTAATATAGATTTAAATCTACTTATATATCTACAGAAAGTAAACTACCTATAATTCTACTACTATTCTATAGGCACTAAAATAGTTTTAATTATTATAGACTGTTTTAAGGATAAATTCTACAACCTTTATAGGTATATATAGTTAGAATAAGCCTTTTCTATTATAATAGTATAAAAGCTTATTATTTTATAGAGCCTATCTATACAGTAGAATCCTTAGTCTTTATTATTAATTTTACTAAGCCTACTTTTTATAAAAGTCCTTAATACCTTCTATAATTCTATTAAGCTTTAGATTAAAACTATAGCCTTAAATAATTTTCTCTTTTAAACCTTTATTTAATACTGCTATAGCACTATATTCTTTAGTAAAAAACGTACTTATATTAAGCTTATTAAATTTACTGTTATAAGCTTTCTTTTAGTATAAAACTATAATTAGCAACCTAAAGAGTATATTTAGCACTATATTTAGTACTTCTAGTATATAGAAGACTCTTAGGTTAAATTGCAATAAATAATTAGCTACTTTAGCTAATTTTAAGTTAGCTTTATCTAAATCTATTATAGTAAGTAAGGTATATTTAATAATTCCCTTTACTAATAAGTAGTCTATAATAATATTAATAGTATAGTAGTTAGATTAAACTATTTTCTATAGCTTTTAGACACTCTATATAATTATAGCTACCTTTACTTTAGTTAATCTATAATATTTCTTTAGGTTAAAAGTATATCTTAAGAGAAAAAGAATTAGTTAAAGCTAGTTATTTTTAATATCTTTACTAAGTATACTATAACTATTCTATTTATCTATAAGCTAGAAGATAAAGAGCCTAAATTCTTCCTTATAAGCATTAACTTTAAAGAATAAATACTTACTAAAGTTATAGTGCTATAGAATAGTGTTTTTATTAAGGTATACTTTTACTTCTTAAAATACCTTCTTTTTTTAGGTTTTAGTAAAAATATTACTTTTTAGGCTTTCTTTTAGTATATTAGTTTAAGTAAACTATTAGCTAAGCCTTTCTTATAAAGCTTTTATAGTAAAGTAGTCTTTTATTTCTATAGTAAGTAAATTTATATATTAAACTATAGAATACTTTTCTATAAAAAGCTAGCTATACTAATAAAGGTCTTTAGATTTATAAGATCTACTAAAAACTTAAGTTTTTAAAAAGCTTTTAGCTTATTATTTATATTAGTAATTCTATTGCTATTAATAATAAAACCTAACAGCTAAATAGCTAAGTAGCCTATAAATAACTTCTTTATAGCTATTATTAACTTATTTTTCTCTAGAATTAATAAAACTATATTAAGGTATATAAGGTAGTTCTTAGTAAAGTTAGAGAATATAATAATATTATTAATGTAGATTTATATAAAATATTAATGCTTTTAAAATAATTAGTCTATATACTATTAAGTAAAAGCTAGTGTATTTTTAAAGCCTATAAGCGCTATATTTAATGCTTTTAATTCTTATTTTAATATTACTATTATACAAAATTAGTGTTTTTATTTTATAGAAAGCTAGTAAAAAAACCCTAATATATTAAAGAGTAAAAATATCTTCTTACTATATATATTTACTATAATATCTAATTAATTTAGTAAGGAGTATATATTTAGTATTACTACACTATTAAGTAGCTTTATATTAACTATAACTTATTCTTTTCTTTTTATTAAGGTTTTAATCTACACTATAAAGGCTAAGTAAACTATAGCTACTAAGTTGTTTAAATATAATATCTTTTTACTTAAATATAGCTTATTATAAACCTTATTTAGTTTAGCTTTATCTTTAGCTTCTAGTAGGTAGATTTAAAAAGGTTTTAGCTACTTCTACTATCTATCTACTAAATTTACTCTTATATACTAGTCTTTAAGTATAGAAATAATATCTCTATTACAATAAATATTATATTTATCTATTAAGTTAATAAGTTTAGCTATAATATTTAGGTTTAAGTTTTCTACCTTAACCTTATATTTATTGTAAATATATAGTATATTCTTAAAATAAGAGATTTTATATATAGAGATACTATTATTAACTTTCTTAGGGTTAAATCTACTACTGTTACTTTCTTCTTAATTCTTATAATCTTCTATAAGTAATAAACTATTATTAGGTGTAATATTCTTAGAAAAATATATATATAAATTAAATAGGTTTATAATTATATAGTTAGCTTTAAGCTCTTTATTATACTAAAGATAAGTAACCTTTTAATTTTTCTAGATTATAATAAATTTATCTAAATAGTTATAAGCTACTATTTATTTCTAGTTAGTTATACTAAGTAATATATCTAGAATAAGGTTAAATTTTAAGTATATATAATAGGCAGTAGCCTTTTTATTAGCTAATACCTCCTTCTATTTAACTAGAATATACTCCTATAATTTTAGCGGAATTATTACAGCTTATACTACTGTTATATTCTAATGTAAAATCTTTAAAATTAGCTAGAAGATACCTATTTCTATAAATATATTATAAATAGACCTAATAGTAGCCTTAAGGCAAATAAAATTAATTTTAACACTATAATTATAGAGAAAGGTTAAACCTAAAAGAAGCTTTAGTTCTAGGTTACCTATTATATTAGCTGTAACTATAAAATAGTTAGTTATAGGTACACTATATATAGATTTAGGGATATAGAAGTTAAATATAGCTGTTTTAGAGATATAGAAAGATAACTGCACTTTAGTAACTAGTTTTAGCTCTATCTTTACCTATTTTATATTTTAACTAAACTAAGTTAACTATACTTTATTAACTAATACTAAAGAGGTTTTAGTATTTAGGTAGATTTAATATAATAGTTCTTTATTATAGAATTAAATAGGGATCTTTAGGAAGAAATTTAACTTTAAAATACTAGATTTAATAATCTATAGCTTTATAACTACTTTAACTACTTACTCTATCTAGATTCTTTATAAATTCTTTTAGTTTATCTCTATTTAAACCTTTTTCTTTTATTTTTCTTTACTTTTAGTAAAATAGGTTTTAATAAAGTTAGATTCTAGGCTAGTTAATAGTTCCTTAGTATTAACTATTTCTTTTTCTTCTATTAGCTAATATCTATAGCTTTTAAGGTACTTTTTATAGTCTTTCTAGTTAGATTTATCTTTAAACATTATTATATAGGTATATTCCTTATTATTCTATAGTAAGCTCTATTATTAAAAACGTTAAAGCTACTAAGAATACTATAGCTTTAGCTAATAATTCTAGCTAGCCTTTAAATCTTAATTCTACTAAGGCTAAAGTTATTGCTCTTTTAGTAGCTAATTTCTTTAGTTTTATAGTAAGTACTAAGAATAATTATTCTAGTAATTTTTATAGAATAGAGGTTAGAACTAAAATTAACTGTTGCTTTTATTCTAGTTAGCTTAGTTACTTTAAGCTACTTTATTATTTTTAAAGTTTTTACTATTAAATTTACTTTAAGTATAGTAAGTATTAATACTTTCCTTATAGTTTTCTAATTTTTATTATTTTTCTAAATCTTTAAGGCATTTTTATAGATTCTTAACCTTATTATCTACTATAGTAATATATATAGATCTTAAGTCTTTTACTATTAAAATTAGGTATAGCTATTATAATCCTAGGTATAGCTTATAATAGAGTCTTAAAAGAAGCTAAAGATCTATAGTTTTACTATTTATATAGGTATATTAGAATACTTTAGAGGTAAATTCCCTAAATAATTTTTCTTTAATTATATCTTACTCTATAAACTTAGCTAAATCTAGCTATATTATTGCATTCTAGATCTATATACTAAATTCTTTATAAATAGTAGTATAAATAGAGTTTAAACTGCTAAAAATAGCTGTTTTTTTATAGTAATCTAGATACTACCTATACTATATTAATATATTTCCTTTAAAGAGAGTTTAGAGCTTAATATAAATAGCTTCTTAGGTGTTAATTGTACTATAGCTACAGTAGTCTTTAACAGCTTAGATCTATAGCTCTATATTATAGAAAATAGTATACTTTTCTTTATATAAAATTAGCTTATAGATATTTCTATTGTTAAAGGGTTTAAAGTAACTAATATTAGTAATCTTCTATATAGAATCTATTTATTTCTTAGGGGTTTAGGACTATTTATTACTTTAGTTATTTTGTTCTTAATATAGATTTAGCCTCTTATCTACTAGATTTAGCTAGGAATTATTGTTTCTAATATAGTATAGTGCCTATTAATTTATATACTAATATTTAAAGTTATTAAATACTTAATTCTAGTCTTTTTTAGTATTTTAGCTCTTTTTAGCTTTACTATTATAGTATTACTCTAATAGATTCTTTAGAAATTATAGTAGCTTTTATTCTTTTAGAAAAGCACTAAGGTATTTAAAGTATCTCTATATTATATAGTTTCCTTTGCCTAAAGGTTGCTTTTAACCTTACTTTTAGTTCTAGTTATCTTTTAGAGGTAAGTAAAAATTAAAAGCTCTTTACCTATAATTCTTAAGCTAAAAGCCTTATTAAGTATAGTATTATTTATTATATTTATTCTAAGGCTTAAGTATAGTCTCTATCTTCTAGGCTAAGTATTATTACTTTACCTAAAGAGCAGTAATTTTATTATTTAATTCTCTCTATAATCTACTAATTTTATTAATTAATTCTTCCTTAATTCTACTAATTTACTTACTAATTTCTATAGAAAAACCTATAAGCTATTTTAGTAAAGAGTTTCTTTTTTTAAGTAGCTTTACTACTTTCTTTACTTTATACTTTAGCTTAAAGGTATAAAACCTTTAGTAAGCCTATAAAAGCAGTAAGATTTTAGCTAGTTCTTTAATTAGTAAGTTCTTTTTAGTAGTTTAAGGCGTATTTAATAGATCTAGGTCCTTAGTAAGTAGTATAAATCTAGATCTCTATACTTACTTTCCTTTAATATTCTAGGTAGAACTAGTACTAGCTTTATAGATAGTATCTTTTAAGCTATTAGATCTAAATAATCTAGCTTTAGCTTTTCCTTTTAGTATTACTATTAGTAAATCTATAAAGAGTTTAGTAGATTTAGCCTTATTAATAATTCTATTAACCTACCTCTATACTTACTATAATATAGAAGCGTTAATAGTATTCTAGTAAGAAGGTAGTTTTACTAGCTTAGGTTAGTTATATAATTTAAGCTATTTATTAATAAATTTATAGTAAGTAAAATAAAGTAATAAGCTTCTTTTTTCCTAAGGTATAAGATCTTTTTTTTAAATCTAAAAATCTAGATTTTAGCGGTAAAATTTATAGAATTAATATATAGTTTTAAGTTCTCTATTAGTAAAAGAAATATAATTTCTTTTACTAAGCTCCTTCTAAAGTTACTCTATCTTAAATATTATAATTTTAGCTTTTTAAGCTTAAGAAGAGTTAGTAACAATTAGAAGTAATTACTACTACTTATTATAGTAGGATCTAATATAGGTTTATTAGAAGTAACAATAGGTTGCTAGATTTAATAAGCTATATAATAATTCGTAAGAGGAGTTATAAGAGCTTCTGTAAGGAGTATTTAGTAATAGTGTTCTAGTAAATAATAGTTAATTATTCAATCTAACTACCTAAGCGTTGCTTCTAACTACTTATACATAATTGCGGTTACGTGCACTAGTAACCTGCGGGTCTGCAGGATTATCCCGTAACAATAGACTAGCGTATTAAGAATTAAGTTAAGTAGTTAGGGCTAAAGTTATAAAGCCTTTCTTCTGTATATAGACTTTATTGCCTACATTAAAGTTAACTTCCCTTCTTTTCTAATTAGCTTAGTTCTCTTATGCCTTCTAAGCTTTAACTGCATTTTGCTATATAAGGTTTTATACCTTCTTTATTTATATAATAATATTTTAAGCAGTTTGCGCTCTTTCTAAATTAATAAGATTAAATAGTTTATTATCTAATGCTAATAGATTCTGTAGTAGTTAACCTAATAATACCTAAAGAGAATATATATCTAATAATAAGTGCTATAATACGTTATATATAAAGTTTAAAGTAGAAAGGTAAATACTCTACTGCCTTTAATACTAGTTAATGTAGAATCTTAGCTTCTAATCTAATTCCTAATTTATAATCTTTATAGCTCCCTAGGTTTATAGGTGTAAAGATCTTCTATAATAATGTTTTATACTAGTTAGCTTATTAATTGTTTCTAGGAATTCTAATACAAAAGGGCTAGCGTTATTGCTAATCTAAATACTAAGTAAGCTAAGGAAACAGTATATATATTAATAATACTGTTATACAATCTTTTCTACTGTATCTGTCTTATAACCTAGAAGAGTAGCTATTAGGCAACTAAATTTGCAAATAAACACCTAGATATAGTTATAGCTAAATTTATCTAGAGGTATATCCTTACTATTAATAACTACCTACTCCTATACTTTATTTAGTACTAGTAGAGGGTGTAATAAGCCTAGAGTCTTATTATAGTAAGGTTTATTGCAGTTGCAGTCTAGATAATTCTTTATAAAGGTCTAAATATTGCAGTTTATTCCTTACTATTAATATTGCCTTTTAATAAGATTAATTATTTTATATTAACCTTTATAGGCAAAAATAGGTAGTATATAAGCTTTATAAATTAATGCTATATATAAGAAGATCTTTCTGTTACTAGTTTAAACTAGAACTACTAGC
The DNA here is from genome assembly GCA_000729835.1 of Atkinsonella hypoxylon. Classification (NCBI taxonomy): domain Eukaryota; kingdom Fungi; phylum Ascomycota; class Sordariomycetes; order Hypocreales; family Clavicipitaceae; genus Atkinsonella; species Atkinsonella hypoxylon. Next base: position 18,132 of record JFHB01000215.1, read on the forward strand.
TTTTTATTATAAGAACCTAGACCTTATTCTTTATTTTCTTTAATAATTAGGTCTACTAGATTTAATCCTTAAAGTCTCTCTTATATATTTAATATTATTGTATTATTAATTTAATTAAGCAGTATTATCTTAAAGGTTTAGTCTAGAGCTTCTTAGGCTTTAATAGTAGAAGTGTTAATAGTCTTCCTTAATAGAGTATTAGTAATAATATTATGTTTTTCTTTTTAATATTAGAAAGTAATATTAAAGTTAGCTAAGAAATTAGCCTATTTAACTTAATATATTAACAGTAGTCTCTTAGTAGACTAATACAATAGTGCTTAGTAATTAATAATAATAAAGAATTAAGTACTAAGCAGCTTAGGTTTAAAGTGCTATAACGTTTAAACTACAGCTAATATTTCTTAATTCTAGATAGAATAAGCTCTTTCTACTAGTGTTATAGTCTTACTAAAATATCTAATAGGTTTCTGTTGGAATCGTCATAACTCCATCGTGCGATTCCGGCGCCTGCATGGGTGGATACAACCGCTAATTAGTTGCATCCGCACACTAGTCTCCACTTATATCAGGGTCGCTAATACCCCTTAATTCCCCCTTAACACAACACTATGCCTAAGGCATATAAGGCATCTAATAGGGTATATAATGTAGCCTCTTTTGCTAGTTAAATACAACTCCTAGATAACTAAATTTAAACCTCTTTAATGTAAATACTAGTGCACTAGTGAACTAGTTATAGAACTAACTTAAAGGAGTATAAATTAAACCCTTAGTCTATTAACACTAATTAGTAGTTACTTAACTAGAAGTCTTTAGTACAACTAAAGAGATTAGTACAACTAACTATAGATTAGCTAGATTTAGTAAGAAGAGACGTAATACTATTAGCTAGAACCCTTAGCGGCTAATGCAACTAGTAAAGTATGCTAAAGGAAGAGATATCTTTACAATTACTTAGTTACTAAGTTATATTTACTTATAATAACGTTTTAGTTTAACTAATTATTAATATTAAACTCTTAAGGAATTAAATTACTAGCTAGAACCCTTAGCGGCTAATGCTATAGAATTTAACTCCCTTAACTATCTTAGAACTTAGCTAGAAGCTAGCTAAATCTCTCTATCTTTATACTAATTCTGTTATAACTACTTTCTCTTTTTATACTACTTAATCTTATTTAATATAATAAGTTTATAATAACTCTAGGTAGATTTATAAGAATTTAAGCAATAACTATAACCTAATAAGCTTTTAGAATAACTTTAAAAGTATTAAAAACTTCTATTAATAGATTAGGACTTAATATATAAAATTAACCTAGAAACTACTACTACTATTAATCTAAACAATAGAATTGCCTTTACAATTAACCTCTATAAAGATTAAAGATTTAAAGATTAAGAATAATAGAAAAACTTTAAATTTAACTTCTATAACTAGAATAAAGACCTATTTTAAAGAGCTTCTACTCTAATTATTAAAGTATTACGCAATTTACTACGTAAATATAGAGTCTATATAGGCAGAAGCAGCAGCTAAATTGCTAATTCCTTTAAAAGAGTGCTATAGAAAGAGGAACAATCTATATAGCTAGAAGAAGAGATTAATAAACAAATAGCATTAGGTAAATTCTACTTAAATCTACACCTAGATATAGAACCTATATCTACAGTAAAGAAGCCTTAATCTTCTTTATAGAACCCTTCCCTTATATCTTTAGCACTCTCTCTATTACTTTCGTTAAGTGTACCTAGTAATTTAATAGGTATATTAGCAGAAATACTACCTCCTCCCTCTTTACTATAGAATATAAGATTTCTTCTGCTTCTAGTAGTATAACTATTACTTCCTTCTATAATAAATCCTTTCTAGACTAATATAAGGAAAGTCCTTAACCTTATAAAGATCTATAAAGAAAGCAATAAATATAGCAGCAATATATTCGATTTTATTATGCTAAAAGTAGTTATTCTTAAAGACCTATACTAACAACTTAATTTCTTAGAACTAGCAACAATAAAGGCATTTTTAGTAATGCTAATAGGTAAAGCATATAAATTCTACCTTACAATAATTGCAATAAATATAAGGATAAATTACACCTTTAACTAAATAGTTAAAATTGTTAAACAACACTTTAAGACCTTAACTAATAAGTAGTTCTATTGTTAAAGATAGAATAGCATTATATTGCGCAATATAATTGCTAAGAACCCTAATAAATCTATACTTAACTGCTTTAATATAATAATCTAGAACCTTTAAGATATCTATAATAGCCTTTTTAACTCTCTTATAAATAATTCTAAACTTATTAAGTAAACCCTTTAAGCAGTTAGAGGCATCCCTAAATATAGTTAAGCTAAATTTACAACTAATGCAACATTCTAAGAGCTTATTAGTAACCTATAAAAGTTAATTAGTATTGCAGAAGTACAGAAGGAAATTAGCTAATTCTACATTAGATTTAACTAACTTAATATTAATAATAAAGCTCTCTATATAGACTGTTAATACTAACGTTTAAGAGACTCTAGCTGTAGCAGAAGTAAGACCTAAAAACAACACTGCTTTATCTGTAGAAAAGAAGAATATTAGTTAATAAAGTACAGCAAAAAAGAGCATTAAGAAGTACAGTAAAGACAAAAGAACAATAAGAAGTATAGAACCCCTCCTTTAGATAGTAAATTTAAAGCCTATTTATAGGCTTATAAAGGATTAAATAAACCTATATAGAATAATAGTTCTAATAATACTTAAGATGTAAGTAAGGCATTTATTAAAGAATCTAATATAGCTAATAAAGGAAAAGCTCCTTAGCTAATAATTATATAATTCTTTACTAATACTACAACTATAGACAATAAAGCTATCTTCTAGAACCTTAAGAAAGAAGCTTACTAGTATACTCTACATAAGGAAGACCTATTTACAGAAGATTAATTAAATCCTATAGATCCCTTGTTATATTTATTATCTTATATATTAGAAGAACGTTATTCTAGTAAGATATTTAGAGGCATCTTACTTAACACTAGAGCAGCAGGCGTATTAACAGCTAGAATTAACTAAGTATAGGCACTAGTGAAGAAAATGCCTTTATTAAAGATAAATCTATTTAATTAACACTATATAATTACATTTAGCGCAGGATTAGCAACTTTAACAGGCTCTATTATAGTTTTAACAGTCTTTAGTTTAATTACATTTTACGTAATTAATATAAGCACCCTATTCCTATACAGCATTAATAATATAGATAAAATATATATAAAGCTTAACAACCTTAAAAACGTACTAATTTAAGGCAATTAAAAGGTTTCTATTATCTAGAAATAGGGATATCTATAGTGAACTCTAGAAGCTATAGAAGTAGCTACATTCTTCTTATTAAAAAAGTAAATCTATTAACTTTATTGTTAATTTAGGTATCCCTCTATACAACAATTAATAAAGATTCTATAATGTACAGAAGAAGATATTAGTAATAACAACGCTATTAACAGAATTACATAAGTCTGCTACTACTGCTAACTTAACAGTAAATTACCTAGTTAATTCTAATTTATATTAAAAGATAACTATAACTTTAACTATAAAATTATCGTTAATATTATATATCTAGACAGCAGCCCTATTCTTTATATTGTTAATTCTATAACTTTATTCTAGGCAGCCTACTTTCTAGAACCCTAAAAGCAGAAAGCATAAGATATCTAGAATACATTAAAAGAATGCTAGATTAATATCTATCTAGGCCCTTCTAACTAGATAGTTTATAATGCTAAAAAGAACTTTATATCTGCTAAATTCCACTATTATACATAAATGTTGTTTATTAATGTTAACAAAGTTCCTATTAAAGCCTATAACAGCATTAGTAAAGTTAAATAGTACTATAGCCTATTACAAAGAGCTTACAACATTATTAACGATAAATTAGGCACTAATACTAGTATTATAAAGGATTAAAAGCTTTAAATAGCTATTAAAGCTGTTAATAATTCTGCTAGACCTAACGGTCTTATGCCTATATTATTAGTCTTTAGTTCCTACCTCTATATAATAGATAATTTACCTTTAAGCCTTTCTGTAATACAATAAGCTTTAATTCTATATAAAGCTACTAATAAAGCCTAAAAGTGCCTAGTATAAAGATAAATTTACAATACTCTTACCTCCTGCAACAGCCTAAATATAACACCTATATATTTACTGCCCCTACAGTTAAAAGTGTATATATAGCGTAAAAAAGAAGGCTAGTAAGGCCCCTACAAGCTGCTTGCTATAAATAGTAAAGAATACACTATATAAATACCTTATAGCTCTATTTGTTTCTATATAACTATTGTAAAACCTTACTACTATAATAACAATAAATTTAATAATTATTCTGCTGTTTTTAACGTTATACCTAATAAAAGCAATATAGAATCCCTACTTAAAAGTAATTCTATTCTACTAAAGAAGAGAGAAAGACCCCTAAAGGCAAAATAACTAATTAATCTAAACCTAATATAGAAAAGAGATTCTAAAAGACTAAGAAAGAACTCTCTTCTTATTCTAATTAATTCTATATAAAATTCCTCTACTTTTAACAATAAACTAAATAGATATATTACTGTTTCTAGCCTAACTACTAGTAGTCTTTATAATCTTAATCCTAGTAGTAATATTAATCCTACTTATATATTACTGTATAAATCTAGCAATAAAATTTTCTTTTCTACAAAAGAAACAGTAAACTATAACTTAGCTATATAACTAAGGAAAGACAATAAGATTACAGCAAAAGGTGCTCTATTTAAGGTATTTAACTAAGCTAAAATTAATGCACTATTAGCTATAAATATCTTCTAATTTATTAAATTTAACCCTACTGTATATAATAACTATATCTTTAAATCTTATATAGTTTAAGAAGTTAAAGGAAAAGGAACTATATTACTATATAAGAAGTTAAGACTAGTTATCTAAGGATATAATAATAGCAATAAATTGTTAATTTTAACGCAATCTCTAATAATTTAATAAGCTAGTTAATGCCTAATTGTAGCACTAGCTCTATCTCTCTAAAAACGTAATATTGTCTTATAGATCTATAATATTATATAGGCTTATATGTAATCTAACACTAATTTAAATAGATTAATTATTGTATAACTTCCTAACTAAATTAAATACCTATATCTCTATAATACAGTAATAGAAGTAATTAAGCCTCTATATAAAATTACTAAAGTAGGTATACATTAGTAGTTTATATACTTCTGCTACTACTGTAACAATTTAAGTATAGTTACATTAATATATAACCCCTACTTACTAATATTAAACAATAAGAATTACTTTAGAATTGTTAGAATATAGACTAACAATTTACTAGAACTAAGCAATAGAACCTTCTTTAACTATAAGGAATTTAAACTATAGAAGGCTAATTTCACTATAAAGCTAAAGTAGAGCTTAACAGCAGAAACGCTACTAATTTTTAATGAATATATATTAACTAAATCTAATAATAGCACTTTAACTCTTTACTAGAAAGGTTAAAGTAAGAGGATTTAACCCGTTAATACTACTAGTGTTAGTATAGATTTAACAAAATAACAGTATATTAAGCAATAAGCCTGCAGTGTGTATATTGCTACAATCTATTAACTAGAAGCTATATTCAACCTTTCTGTTGCTGCACAACAGCAAGATATTATAATTAACAATATTAAGCAGCTAAATAAGAGGCTCTAATAGCAGATTAATAACTAAACCTATAGATTACAATACATCCTAATAGACCTTCCCTTTGCTAAATTATATATATTTATTAATAAATCCTTTGTAAACAATAAAGATTTAAGCTTCTAGATAGAATATATAATTATCCTAGGCAATAAAGAAGCTTATAAAGAGAACGCTAAATTTGTAATAAAAGGCAACATTATTATATATAGCTCTATTAAAAGCAAGAGAGTTATAAGAAGCGCGCTTACATTAGAACTATACAGTATAGTGTAAGGCATAGATGTATTGTATACTATTAGCACTACGTTAAATATAGTAATAAAGCAGCTATAGATACCGCTAATTCCACTAGTAGTCTATATAGATTTATTCTTGTTATATAAATACCTTATAAAGCTTAGTACAATAAAGGAAAAGAGATTAATAATTAACATTATAGCACTACATTAATTATATAAAAGGCGTAAAATCGACGAAATCCGTTAGATTAACAGTAAAGATAATATCGCTAATTTAATAACAAAAGTAACGCTAAATAAGACTCTTAAATCCTTTATTAACAACAATAAGGCTAATATATAGGTAGAAGGCTAGGTAAAGAGACCTACAAATTAATGCAGAAGGATGTTAGATTTATTGTTATTTATTCCTTTAATCTATTTTATTATTACTATAACTGTTAAAGTTACTCTACTAGCATAATAAAAAGAGAGACTGCTAGTGTTAAAATCGTTATAACTCTATTGTGCAATTCTAGCGCCTATATAGGTAGATATAACCGCTAATTAGTTGCATCTACACACTAGTCTCTACTTACATTGGGGTCGCTAATACCCCTTAATTCCCCCTTAACACAACACTATACCTAAGGTATATAAGGCATCCAACGGGGTATATAATGTAGCCTCTTTTGCTAGTTAGATATAACTCCTAGATAACCGAATTTAAACCTCTTTAATGTGAATACTAGTGCACTAGTGAACTAGTCATAGGACCGACTCGAAGGAGTATAAATTAGACCCTTGGTCTGTCGACAGTTTCTATTTGTTATTATCTTATAACTATATAATTACTTCTTCTGTAGTATTATAAGAAGCATTAGTCTTTACTTAAGTTTTCCTACTAGGTTAAAAGAAAGCTAATATAGGTGCTTAAGTAGCTAATTTCTTTATTAGATTAAATGCTTATTGTTATTCTAGTTTAATAATAAATATTATATCTTTCTTAAGTAAGCAATTTAGTAGTTCTACTATATTACTAGAATAACTACAGAATATATAGATATAATTATATAACCTAAGAAAGAATCTTAGTGTAGTCTTAGAAGTTAGATCTTTAATCTTCTAGCTAGTAATAGCTTTAATCTTAGCTAGATTAATTTATATGCCTTTTCTAACTTTAATTATTATACTTAAGTAATTAATACTTTTTATATTAAACTAGGATTTCTTAATATTACCTTAAAGATTAGCCTTATATAATTAGTAAATAACTTCTTTAACTTAAGACTAATAAACCTTTTCTACTTTATTATCTATATAGATTAAGATATTATTAGTATAAGTATTAGTAAAGAGGTTAAGTAATTTATTAAGTTAAGCGTTAATAAATAACTACTACTAAGCTAGTTTAACTTTTAATCTAAAGAGAAGTACTTTCTACTAGAATATTCCTTAGTAAGTTTAAAAGGCAGTTAGGTATTAGAAGTTTACTTTAATTAATATTTAATTAAAAGCTCTAATAATATTAATCTTACTTATTCTTTTAGCTTATTAGCAATTAGTAATAGTTTCTTTAATGTTTAGAGTAGAAACTAATTAAAGCTTTAGGAAGTTATTAATCTATTAATAATCTTAGCAGAAACACCTCTTACTAGAGTAAGGTTTTACAGTAAAAACATTTAATGTAGGTTTATTAGCTATATAGAGTTTAATTAATCTAGCTTCTAATAGTTCTTTAATGGCTTTCTTTTCTAAGGGAAGGTATTTAAAAGGGGTTCTATATATAGAAAGGGAACTTAATAATAGTTTAGCTAATTCTAATATAATATTATAACTAAAGCAGCTAAGTAGTAACACTACAGCAGCCTTCTTTAAAAAGAATCCTTTTAGATATATTAACTATAAAGGAATTAACTTTCTTACTAACTTAATATACTCTAGGTTCTTATTTTTATAGAAGGAAATAGTTTTACTTATATATATCTTTTACTGTACTTATACTCTAAGAGCTTAAAGACTAACTATAGGTAGTAAAACTATTTAATTAATAAAGGCAATAGCTTTATTAAGTATCTATAACGGTCTCTTAGATTTAGCACCTGTAATTGCTCCTAGCAATTATCACGTAGTGGAAGCAGCAGCGGCCTAAATCAAGCTGTAGTGTATAGTATAGATCACGTAGAGGCAATAGATAACTGTAATAGTAGTATCTTTATATTAAGAGCGCTGTAACGAACTTGGTAAGGGTAGAATCTTAAATCTTTCTAGTCCCTTATAGACCTACCGACTATATTAGCGGGCTGTAGTCGCTAGAAGGGGCTTATAGGCCACTTTATAATTTCCGCAAAAAGATTTACTATATAAAAACAAAAAAATCGACTCACGGCTATATAAACGAGACGCCTACGTGCATAATTTAACAAATTCCACTAATAACAAGCAACCCTTATAAGCAACTCTATCTAACAATTATACTATTAGATAGCCCTAATTCTTAGCTTTTAAATGGTATACTTCTTGAATTTCTACTATCGCTAGTTGTGGAGAAAATCGCAGTTAAAGTTAACTATAGGTTAGGCAACTTTGCCTTAGTCGATTCTAGATATTTTGCATCTAGTAACAGCAATATCTCTACTAAAAATCAACGTAATAAGACCTAGTTAGGGTCACGTAATAGAGCAACTAGTAGGCATAAAAATAGGCTATATAGGGTAGCTTATTTTTAACACTACCTCTAGAAATGTGAGAAGTAACCAGTTCTATAAGCAACTTAGCTCCTTTAAGGATATCTAAGTTAGAATCAACCAACGAAATACAGTACTAATAACAGGACTAAATAACATAACCAATAACATAACTAATTCCAGCAATTCCAGGGTAGTTATAGTTGAATATAACTAGTTGTTGTTAATTGTTTTTGTTGTTTTTCGATTTTTTAACTGTTTTTCATTGCTTTTCGATTTTTTTAAGTGTTTTTGTTGCTTTTATAAGCTAGCTAGAAAGCTCTAGTAACTTAATAAATTGTTAATGCTTTTGGATAGCAAGAGGCTTAGTTAGGCTATCTGCTGGCATCTGATTTGTATTAATATAACTAACCTTAGCTATACCTTTACGAATCTTTTCCCTAATGTAGTTAAACTTTAAAAGGGTGTGCTTAGTCCTGCTATACAACGTAGGGTTGTAAGCAGTAACTATAGCGCCTTAATTATCACACCTAATAGGAATAGAAGGGGTTAAAGGTAGCTTTATCTCCTTAAAAAGGCCGTAGAGCCACTCTAATTCCCTAATAGCTTTTGATAATGCATTAGATTCTGCTTCTAAGGTAGAAAGGGCAATAGTACTAGCTTTCTTCGATTTCCAGCTAATAGGTCCACTAGCTAGCTTATATAGATAAGCATAGGTTAATTTAGAAGAGATTTTATTACCGGCAAAATCGCTATTGCAATAACTAAGGAGGGTCTTTAAGACTTCTTTATAACTAATAGTAGTATTAGAAGACTTTTTAGAGGAAGACCTTGCTAAAGAGTGTAGACTAGAACGCTTATAAACAATAGCAAAGCTTCTAGTACCACTTAAGTACCGAAGGAGGTGCTTAGAGGCGTTCAGATGCTCTATATAGGGCTTAGCTAGGAATGTTAATAGCCACTGAACGGAAAAAGCAATATTAGCCCTAGTTAGCAACATAAGGTACATTATAGTGCCTATTATGCTCTAATAAAGCTTATAATCGGATTTTAAGAGAAGTTTTGTAACTGGTTGCTTTAGAATTCCCGGCTGTATAGGGATAGAAGCCGGCTTAGCATCTAGCATTTTGAATCTCTCTAGGGCTTCAAGGATGTATTAAGATTAGTGGATTTTAATAGACCTTTTAGACCTATTACGGGTGATTTGTACACCTAGAAAGAATTCTGCTGGTCCCCTATCTTCTATTAGATAAGCTTTATATAATAGCTTCTTTAGCTTGTTAATATAGCTTAGATTTAGACCAATTAGAAGACAGTTATCTACGTAAGTGTTATGGACTTAAGCCTTAGGCTCGGGTCTTTCAGTAGAGGGAGGACAGCAGGAGAGGGACAGAGATCTATATAGGTAAAGGGATAGAAGCAAGCTATATTTGTCTAGAGGTTAGCTAGACTTTACTAAGCCCTAGAGAGAGAACCTTAGCTATAGAGTATATACTAAAAGGGGCTCCTAAGGGGATAGACTTACCCCTAGATATATAGTATAGAGGTATAAAGAGGCTTCTAGTTCCTTCTCTCTCTTTCTCCTTTCCCCTCTATAATTATAGTTCTTATTATAGACGCTAGTTAGTAGCAGCTACTAGGTTAGTCTATTATATACTATAATTATTCTACAGATAGAACACTAGTAAGGATAATATTATTTAGTTATAGCAATAAGGGCCTAGCTAGCTAGCCTAGGCACTCTTTTAACCTCTATAGAGAGGTAGGGGAAGATACAGTAGAAATTAGCTAAAAAGCAGTAGAAATTGCAGCACTTTATAAATTAGTTAAGAGCTAATCTCTATAAATAAAGGAACTATAATGCTTTACAATAGACTATATATAGAAAGAGAAGTAGCTTTAAGCTGCAGTAAGCTAGCAGCTAAAGGAACTTAAACAGAAGCCTCTACCTATAGTAAACCCTTATAATAGAAATAAATAGAGCTTTTAGGCCTAGCGAATAGCAATTACCTAAAAGCTTTAAGCTAATAGCGCCTTTATAGGCATAATATAGAACTAATAGTACTATTTATACTAAAGCTTATTGCCTAAGGTTTAGTAAAGAGTAGCTGCCTATTATAAGGTAGGTAAAGTAAGAGAATATAATATATAAAGGTTCCTTAATTACTTAGAATTAGTCTTTATAGATTCTTACTAGTAGAACTAAGCCTTAATTAAGCTTAATTAGCTTTAATAGAGTAATAATAAGTAGTTTATAGAATTCTACGTTTATTTTAAGGAGAAAATTGCACTAGTAGAAGGGGCTAACTAAGATAATAGCGTAAAGTTAGCTAAGTTATAAATAGCGCTTAATAAGGAAATAAGGGATTATAGTGTAAAAAGGGATATTCTTTATTATAACTACCTTTAGGCAGTAAAGCACTACTGTAGTATTACGCTAAACCTTAAGTTATATTATATTAAGGAACAACACTAGCTAAAATGTAGCCTTAGCTCTAAAGAGCTCTAGAATAGCAATACTAAGATAACTAAGGTTAACGCTATAGAAACCTAATAGAGATAAAAAGGAGGTATAAAGAAATCTAGAGTAAAATAACTAAATAAGGATACTTTATAAATAAAGTAGGTATTTAAGGCTAAACTTAAAAAACGCTACTAAAAGAGGTAATACCTTTAGTGTAAGTTATTTTAACACTATATTTAAGGATATAGATAGCAACTAGTAGAATATAAGCTAGAGTTAACTAGTATATAGGCAGTAGCAATAGATAATATATAGAAGAAGAACTTTAATAAGTTAGAAAAAAGCTTACCCTTAGCCTTAAGCTTAGTATAGAGATAAAGGCAATATAAATAATATAATAACTCTTACTTAATAGGTAGCTAAAAGAAGAATATAGAGAGATAACTAAGAAAATAGATATATTACTATTCTTTATCTCTATACTCTTTAACTAACTATTGTTCTATAATATATAAATAAATAGTAGGTATAACTGCTTTACTGCAATAAGTAAGAGTTTAGCGTAATGCTTTATTCTAAAGTAGATTCTATTGCTATATAAAAGAATAGTATAAACAGTAGTAAAGGTTAAATAGTAGTTCTATAATAGTTACTAAAGAAGCGCCTTAATTGCTTCTTTAGTTTACTTATAGGCAGATATTAATAGCTAGGTTTTTCTAGTAGTAGCTTATATAATTTTAAGCTTAACCTAAGATTATATCTTTAGAAGCCTATAGTTAGCCTATAATAGAATTATCCTTAATACTGCTAGCTAGAGCTTATTAGTAGGTAAGGCTAAGGGCCTTATAATTTAAGCAGTAAGAGCTTAAGGCGTTAAGGACCTAATAAGACTAATATTAGCAGCAGTTTATAGCGCTCTAATAAAATAGAGTAAAAGCTAAGAGGTTGCTATATATTTTATTGCTATAAGCCTTTAGGAAATTACCTCTATATTGTTATTATAAATATCCCTAAAAGGCTTTAATCTACTAATACTACTACTTAAATTAAAGGACTTTTATAATCTTTTTAAAGAAAAGAAGGCCTAAGGCCTTCTACTGTATAAAGAGAGGCTAAATTACTATATTAAGCTAAAATAGTAGCTAAATAGCTTCTTACTATTACTGCTATAGGCTTTACTGTATAATATACTATAGAACTATTTATTAGAAATTAGAAAGTAGGTAATAGACTTAATAGATAAAGAATAGATTTAAGCTAGCTTCTCCTTAGTAGTAGCACTTATTCTTTTAGCTAAAAAGTTAAGTAAAGAATAGTAATTCTATATTAATTATTAAGCTTTTAATAAGATTATAGAATAGAACTATTACTTACTCCCCTTAATAAAGAAGACGCTTAAGTTATTATTAGAGGTATATTAGTTTACTAAACTAAATATATAGTTAGTCTTCTATAGAATCTAAATAGTAAACAGTAAGGAGTACCTTATAGCGTTTTATACTTAGTTTAGCCTCTTTAAATAGCTAGTTTGCCCCTTTAGATTAGTAAAGGCTTTAGCTATATTCTAACAATATATTAATAGTGCGCTAGAAGAGGCCCTTAAAGATTATATAACTGCTTATCTAGATAATATCCTTATTTACACTAGAGGTTTTAGGAAAGACTATATATATAAGGTATAAAGAATACTAAAAAAGTTATAGTTAGTAAGGCTGTACTTAGATCTTAAGAAATACTGCTTTACTATAACTAAAGTTAAATACCTTAGCTTTATAGTTATAGTAAAAAGGGAGATATACTTAAATCTAAAGAAGATTATAGCTATTTAGAAGTAGTAAGCTTCTACTAGATTGTAAAGAGTATAAAGCTTCCTTAGATTTATAAACTTCTACTATAACTTTATATTAAATTTCTTAGATATTATAGGGCCTTTAGTTAGCTTAATAAAGAAAAGAGTTCTATTTTAGTAAATAGAGAAATATAAAAGGTTATTTATAAGGCTTAAGGAGGCTTTTACCTTATATCTAGTTTTAGCCTAATAGAACTCTAAGAAGGATATAGTAGTAAAGGCTAATTACTTAAAAGAGGCCCTTAGTAGCTATTTATCCTAATATAATAAAGCTAGTATACTACAGCCTATAGTATACTATTTAGCTAGGTTATCTTTAGCCTAATATAACTATACTATTTATAATAAGAAGCTCTTAGTAATAATATCTTACCTTAAAGCTTAAGCAGTAGAGTTATAAAGAGTAGTGCACTCCTTTATAATCCTTATAGACTATAAGAATCTAGAATACTTTATATCTCTATAAGAGATCTTTAAGCGCTAAGCTAGGTAGATAGAGCTTCTCTCTCTCTTTAACTACTACCTATAATACTACTTAGAGCTATAGGTAGAGCAACTAAATATATTATTATAATAAGAGCAAGATTAAGATAGAGTAACGCTATAGATAGACTAAGTTCTTTAGCCTCTCTTTATTAGCTGCTTAAGCGCTCTCTATAGAGATAAGGAGAAGGAGGAAGTTATAAAGAATATTAAGGTAGAAATAGCTAGTAAAGTAACGCTAGAAAGTTAACTAGCTATAGCTTTATAAATACTAGCTAGAATAATACTGTTTTTAAATAAACACTTATAGAGCCTATAGAACTAAGAAGTATAAAAAGACCTAGTATACCTAATAAAGTTAAATATAGTTTAAAAGAGAGAGAGAAGGTTTTTATTAGAGGTAAAGATATAAAAATAGATTATAAACTATACCCTTAATATATAAGGGGTATTAGTTTACTAGAGCTACCTTTAAGTTCTTAAGTATAAGCTGTTAACTACTATACTAATATATAAAATATATAAGTTACTAATATTAGGCTACCTAGAACGAAATACTATATTTTAAGCATTAATATACAACTATTACTAGAATAGGCTGTCTTAAGATATTACTTAATACATTTAAAACTACTACTATTACAGTAGCTAAAAGAGTAAAAGGTTGTAGTAAGGCCTCTTACAATCTATTTTAGCGCTAAATAGGTATTAGTTATAGATCTCTATAGATTTTATAATAGATCTACTAGCGCTAAACTAAGCTATACCCTTTTACTTAATAGTTATTACTAATTAACTTTTAAAGTATATATAGTTAGAGGTAATAACCTCTATAGAGGTAGAGGAATATACCTAGTAGTTTAAGTATTATTAGTAGTAGTTTTATAGGTTTCTAAGATAAATTATCTCTAACTATAGTTTAGATTAGTTAAGCACCTTTTAGACTACTCTCTATTACCTTATTAGAATTAAACAATTACTGTTTACATTCTATTACCTATAGATAAACAGTAAAATAAAGAGAGTTAATTAAGAAGTATAAGCAATTCTATAGGTTATAGTTGCCTTTTTGCAGTTTAACTAGCCTAAATATCTTCCTATATATTAGCTAGCTATTAACAATAGAAATTCCTTAGTAACTAGTATAAGTTTAAACTAAGTAATATATAGGTATAATATAGACTTTATCTAAAAGCTTATAGATAAAGAGAAGTTCTAAGTTTTATAAAAGAGGTAAGCTTTAGTATTCCTTAAATAGCTATAGAAGGGTATAAATATTACTTAAGCTATAATTAACTTTACTTAGTAGAGGCAGTAAAAGTAGTTAAATAGAAGCTATAAGCTAGTAGAATAGTATAAGGTAAAGAACTTAGTTTAGCTAATGCTCTATTATATTAAAATAAACTACTTAAGTTAGAAGCTTAATTAAGTTATAGTAAAGTATATAGTTATAAATATACTAATACCTTTAACTATAAAGCTAAATATTCTACTAGAAATTTACCTAGTCTTTTATATTAATCTTATTAAGTAAGTAGTAATAAACCTTTTACTTTTCTAGTAATTAGTAAACTTAAGGCTTAGTCTTAAGCTAACTACAATAAATACTAATTTATTCCTTAAGAAGTATAGAGTAAAGGAAATTCTAGCTGCTAAAAACGCCTTAAGCTAAAGGAGATACTATTAAATACTTATTAAGTAAGTAGAGTTTATTTAACCTATATAGAAACTATTAAAGAACTTCCTTAATATAGAGGCATTAGATTAATTTAAGTTATAGTAAAAAGACACTTAATTTAATAATAAACCTAGTAAAGGTATAGTAAAATTTTATATAGACTTTAATAATAACTTAGTAATTCTTAACTAAAAATAAAGGAAAATAAACTCTTTTTTATAGAGGCCTATATAATTATTATAAAAAAAAAAAAAAAAAAAAAAACAAAAGAAATTTCTTAGTAAGTAGTAAAGAGGCAGTAGTGCTTATAGCGTAAAGGTATAACTCCTTAAAAAGCGCCTTATTACTCTTTAAGCAGTTATAGAACAGAAGCTAAAGGAGCTATATAGTGCCCTTAGAGTAGTGTAGAAGCTAGAGCTAGAATAGTAGTATTAGCAAAAGGTATAAAGGCTAGAGTAGGTAAGGATATAACTAGTGCTTTAGATTAAGGCCTTACTCTAGTAGGTATAAGTAAGAATATAACGTCTTAAATAGCTTAGTGCCTTAAGTATAAAGGTATAGTTTCTAGAGAGAGAAAAATAGAGAAAAAGAAGGTAAAGAGAGCAGTAAGCTAAGTTAAAGTTATACACTCTAGGAATATAGATAGTAATTAGTGCTATAAGTAGTTTAAGCTTTTAAGCTCTACCTAAAGGTAAATATATTTCTAGTGTATTACCTTAAGGTTATTCTATAAAGGTAAAGGGATAATATATAGCAGTAAAGAAGCTTTATATAGCAGTAAAGAGGCAGCAGTAGTAAAGGTTAATAGTATACAATAAGGTGTAGGTATAAATAGCAGCAATAAAAAGAGTATAGTAATAGTAGCAGTAGTAGTAAGCGTAAAAGGGAATAAGAAGTTATTATTAATGTTTATAGAGATATACTTATACTTATTAGGGTTAAACTTATTGTTCTTTAGAATAATAAAGGCTATAGTACTTTTATAGTTAGTAAAGAGAGAGAGAGTAAGCGTAAAAGAATAGCTAGTTTAAGTTATATAGTAAGAAGAAAAAGAGAGCGCAACCTTCTTCTTTATATAATTAGCAGTAAGTGCATTCTTAAGAATAAAGTTATAGTAGTTATATATATTTAAAAATTTATATATAAGGATTATACAGTAGAAAAGCTAGCTAGTATAAAGGAGAATTAAAGTAAACTTAACTGTAAAACCTTAGTTAGTAAGTTCTTATATCTAGATAAAGTAATACTATAGGTAAGAATACTTAGTAAAGAGACTAGGATTTTAAATATAACCTTAATGCCTCTATATATATAGTTAGTATTCCCTCCTTTAGCTAAAACAATAGTTATATAAGCCCTTTTTATAAAGGTTATTACAGTATAGTATATAGATATCCTTAAGAATATTGCTGTTAAATAACTCTAAGTTATTTAAGTCCCTTTATATAAAGAAACTATAAATATAGCAGCAGTAAGGGACTAATAGCACTATAGAAGTAGAAGCAGTAAGGGCGCTAGCGCTAGTAATATAACTACTAAAGTTCTAAATATACTCTTAGTTAGTAAGAGAATAAGCTATATATAAGTAAAGAGGTAGTGTACTTTAGGCTAATAAAACAACATTTTACGATTTTAATTAGTAAGCTACTAGCAGTTAGATAAATTCTATTTAAATATATTAAAAAGAGGTTCTTTTATATTAAAAAGAGCAGTAGTAGCTATATAGTAAAGTAAGGGATTTTAGGAAACTACAATAGAATTATTTAGTTATAATATAGAGGTAAAATAAAATATAAAGGAGGAAGAAAAAGATAAAAGAGAGAAAAAAGGAATTATTTATTTTTATATTAAAAATAGCTAAGAGCTAGCTGCTAGTTTATTGTGCACTAAAGGGATAATAACAACAATAACTATTTGTGCTCTACTAGCTATTAGTTTATTATACGCTAAAAGAATAACACTAATAACAACTATTTACTCTCTACACCTTTAACAACACCTCTTATATATAGATAGATTATATATATCTAATAACTGTTTATAACAGCAATAAGGATAAAAAAGGGAAAGTGCCTCCTAGTTAATAAGAGAGATTATTATATAATAATTGCTTTAAATATAAGGAGACCTAAGAATATAGGCAGTTTACGCACTAGTAACACTAGCGTTACAGCTAGCGCCTATATAATAAATAGATAATTAATAGCTATATATAGAGAATTGTAAGGTAGAGGGGGGCAGAGAGTTAATAGACCCTAGAAGGGTATAATTAAAGGGGGGGGCGTAATTAACCTATTATAGCGTAGCTAATAGGTTAGTTAGTAGAGTAGTTAATAGCTATTGCTAAGGTGCTATAGGCAATTAGAGAGAAAGGAGGTAGAGCAAACGTCTATTTATATATTAGCTCTATAACGCTACACTAATAATAAATAGTACGTTAGTGTAGCAATAGAATAGCTAGAGTAAAGCGCCTAGGGGCAGACGTTATACCTCTATCTTTTTATAAGTAAACAATAGGGAAATATAAAGAGGGAATAGATAAAGAGTTAGCTGCTATCTACAGCACCTACTATAGATAATAAAAGGGATTATTATAGAGCCTAGGAGGAAAAGGAGAGTATATTATAGACTTAAGCTTTAGGCTTAGGTCTTTTAGTAAAGAGAGAACAGCAGAAGAGAGATAGAGATCTATATAGGTAAAGGGATAGAAGCAAGCTACATTTGTCTAGAGGTTAGCTAAACTTCACTAGGCCCTAGAGAGAGAACCTTAGCTATAGAGTATATACTAAAAGGGGCTCCTAAGGGGATAGACCTACCCCTAGATATATAGTACAGGGGCATAGGGAGGCTTCTAGTTCCTTCTCTCTCTTCCTCCTTTCCCCCCTATAATTATAGTTCTCATTATAGACGCTAGTTAGCAGCAGCCACTAGGTTAATCCATTACAGTAAGTAGCAATATACGTAGATGTAGCTGGGTTATAAAAGACTGCTGGGTCTAATATAAGAGGTTTAAATCTATGCTTTTAAAGTAATTCTGTTAGAATTTGCTGCCATTCTCTAGGACTTTGCTTTAGACTATAGAGGGATTTTTCTAGCTTAATTACTTGCTCTTTAGAGGGCTTGTAATTACAGCTTTTTAGTAGCTTAGCTACTGATGGCGTTGCTTCTGTAAATTCAACGAATCCATCTAGGATTTCTATATAAATAGCTTCCTTTAGCTTGCTATTTAAAAACGCTCCTATAAAGTCGATTTGCTTAACTTCCTAGTTATTAAAAGCTGCAAGAGCTAATAATATACGCTAGCTAGGAGGAATACTAGTTGCAGCAAAGGTCTCTAGATAGTCTTAACCTTCTATTTGCATAAATCCCTTAGCAACAAGGCAGGCCTTATATTTTATAGGATTATTTTCTTTATCCTTTTTTAGCCTATAAATAAGCCTATTCTTTAGAACTCTTCGGCCCTTAGGTACTTAGTCTTTCCCTATAAATTTAAAGGTTCCAGCAGCTAATAGCTGCTTAAATTCGCTATAGGTAGCTTCTATCTAATGCTGCTTAGCAGAGCTTTTTAGGGCTTGCTTCTACGTGTTAGGAAGTTCATCCTTATTACTATTAGAAGTAATAGCTGCTTTAGTCCTTGCCTTAAAGCATAGATCCTTGATTAAGGAAAATATATCTCTATTTAAATCTATAGCATTAGCATTAGCTTCAGCTTCTATAGTAGCTTCTATAGGTGTTTCTATAGGTATAGAGGCTTTAGGGGCCTCTATAGCTTCTATAGGGTTGCTTAGTAGAAGAGCTTAATCTATAGGTTCTAGTGGATAATTTAGCACATCTAGATAACTAGGATAAGGATACTTAGGAGTATAATTATCCACTAATTGCTGCTAGTTATCAATTTCTCCCTCTAAAGGATTATCCACTATAGAACCAATAGGAACCTTAGGGATGCCCTATGAAATAGAACCTATTCCTTCTATAATTTTAACGAAGCTAGTCTTTATAACAGCTTGTTTAGAGGGGATGTATATTAAATATACATTAGAACCTAGTGTAGCTAAAAGTCTACTAGGAATAGTTCTTTTAGCTAGCTTCTGCAACCTAGATTGTTGTTCTAAAGGAATTAGAACTTCGCAATAGGAGCCTATAGCCCTTATTTTAGTAAAATTAGGCTTATAGGTCTTAGAAGGCTCTAAATTAGCTAGATATAGCTGTTTAGGACTTAGTGGTTTAGTACTATTCGCAGTAGTATTAACTAAATCCACTATAGCAGAAAGGATGTAAGACTATAGATATAGAGGTAATTGTAACTACTGTAAAGTAGCACGCAAACGGTTTAGAAGTACCCTTATAGCTCTCTCTATTAGCCTATTCTGTTTGTAAATATAGAGGCAAGAGGTGCTAAAGCAAATACCCTTAGAAGATAGCTAAGCTTGCAACCTAGTATTAATTTCTGTACTACTATTAAAATAAAGGTGTTTAGGGTAGCAGTTATACTGGTTTTTTAATTCCTTAAAGAAGCCTTTAATACAGCTATAGAGAGTAGAACTCTCTTTATTAGCTAGATTAAAAGACCACTTATACTGTAATTTTCTATTAATTAGAAAAAGAACTAGAGGCCTCTTATTGTGCAGTATAGGCTCTATTTTAACAGTATCTCCCTCTATAATATCTAAACATCTAGAGGGGTTAGGAATAATATACTTGCTAGGTCTTCTAACAGCTTTAGCTTAGTTGCAAGCTAGGCAGTTAAAATCCTTTTCCTTAATTTTTGTAAAATTAGGAATACCTTTAGTAATAGAAGCAGTCTTCTTTAGTAAAGAGAGTCCTATATGCTCTAATCTAATGTGCTAAGTAGCAGCTAATTCTAGGAGCTTCTTATAGGAAGAAGAAGCAGTAGGATTTATACTACTAGAATTATTATTAGAGCTAGCTTCCTATTGCTCCCTATCTTGCTAGATCTCTTGAGAACCACAGGCCTCGTTTAAGGGATCTAGACAGCTATTTCCTCTAATATCCAGCAACTTAGGATTTAGACCTTCTAAATCCCTGTTATTAGAAGGAATCTAACTAGGAGCCTATTTAGGAACTAGGGCTAATAGCTCTATAACATCGTTATTGGTATTATCTTCTTCTTTAAAATTAGATAATTCCTTAATACAGCTATATTCCTTAGGATTAAAACTAGGCTGTTAAGGGATTTAAACCTCTATAGAATAACTAGCATTATAACCGCCATTATAACTATTACTAGTAAATCCTATATAAGAGAGATTTGCGTGGTTTTTATACACTTTAGGGGTCTCTTGCCCCTTAAGCTGTAGAAAGAAACCATGCTTTTTGGGATTTAGAAGCCTACAGCAGCTTCTATCAGCTAGAAATAGCTGATTTCTAAGGAGAGTGCCCCCTATTAAATAGTGCTTTAGACTACTAATTAGGTTGGTATCTAAACCTAGGCAATATAGAGCATCCTTTAGAGCTAAAGGTCTGTATTTAGCTGGATTTATACTAACTAGTACCTAGAATACAGTAGTTCCCTGTCCTTTAGGATAAATAGAACCTCCTTTAGTAGCAATAGGCGCGGTTTTACCCTATTTTATAGGCTTAAAAGTCCTAAAAAATGCCTTATTGTTAACTATATAATAGGTAGAACCTGTATTGTATAGTAAGGAGTTTTTAATTATTCTATTGGAATAGTTAAAAGAAGGGGTATTATTACTAGTAGTACTAGTATCACTAGTAGTGGATTCTGTATCTGAATCGTAAGAATTATTACTACTAGAACTGCTAGATTCACTATTAGAATCTATAGTATCCTGGTTGCTAGTAGATAGGTTATAACAACCTATAGCAAAAGCAGCTTCTCTATCCTTATTCCTAGAATTTTTATTACTTCTTCTTTAGCCCTTCTACTTCTTCTTATTCTTAGAGGCTTTATCTATATCTTTAGAGGCATTAGAATCGTTAGAATTAGAATCGGAATTCTTCTTCTGATTAGGAGGATTCTTTCCTTAGTTAGCTTTATTATTATTAGAACTATTAGAATTAGAAGCTTTATAACTAAGAGCCTTAGATATAGAGGAGCTTTTATCTCTTTGTTCTTCTAATAAGTTAGCTATAAGGAACTGTAAATTCAGCATTTTTACAGATAGACCTTATGCTCTAGCAGCTCTAATAGAATATCGCTGCCTTTTAGCCCAGCTAGGGAAGGTCTTCTTTAAAGCATTAATATAATAATTTACCTAGTCGATAGAATTAATAGCTACACTATAGAGCTATAATCTAGCTAGTAAATTATTAAATTCAGCATTAAAGGCCTCTAAAGATCCCTTATAGTTCGAAAACGATAAGTTATAATAACTAGTATATAGCGTACTACGTTGTATTTTAGCACTCTGTAAATATTGCCTAACTAGAACGTTATAGGCATCTACAGGGGACTTATGCTAGCTTATAGCAGCTTAAGGTCCAGATTGGCAACTATCTCTTATAATTATAAGGATAATAGCTTGCTCTAAATCTACTAACGTACTAGCTATACTAGGATTATTAATAAATTAAGGGAATTCTAGGGCCCTAAATTAAATAGTTAAAGCTTGCTTCTACTGTTTAAAATTTTTAGGGCCTTTTAGCTTAGCAGCCTCTAGAATTAAGTGGACCTTCTTATTTAGCTCTTTTATAGTGCCTTTATTAAAAGTAGGCAGAAAAGTAGCACTATTAGAACTAGAAGGTTTAGGGGCTTTAAAAGAGACTTTAGAAGTCCTAGAAGTAACAGGATCTGCTTTAGGAGACCCTATAGAGAGATTACCTATAGATGTAATTATAGTATCTAATTTACTTAGTAAATCAGCTATATTACCTTTATTTTAGCTTTGTTTTGCTTCACTATACCTAATAAATCTATTTAGGGTCTCTTGTTGCTTATCTATTTAAGCTTTTAGATTAGCTTGTATATTATAGACTTACACTACTCTTTTAGAAGCTAATCTAGCTTCCTTTAGAGCCTTCTTAGCTGTATAATCTTCTTTATTAGAAGAGGAATCTACTAGCTAAGGGGGGGACCTTACTAGACTAGGAAAGCTAGTAGCAGCTGTAGCTAGTGTACTAGAACTACTACCCCATTTAGGGCTTATGCTCTTTCCCTTGCCTGTTCCTTTTAGTGCTATTTTAAGGGTTTTAATAGCTAATTTAACGCTCTTTATAGCTAATTATAGCCTAAATTATAGTGGAAAAGGTAGTAAATAACAGTAATAACCTCTACTAGATATTAATAGATTGCTCTATTATAGGCCTAGAAGTGCCCTATATCTTTAGAAATTATACTGAGATTTTTCTCTAATTTTTTTCGTAATAGGTATAACAGGCTCTAAAGGCTGCGTTGTATCGCAATCTATATACGCATACAATTTGTATAGCAGACCAGATTAACAAGCGGTCGCGAGGGGCATAAAACACAGGTCCTAGCTATTTTTAGCCAAAAAATTTAGGAGATTCTTCTCCAATTAGGTTCTAATAAATCAGTAGAGACCTAGGCACAGCTAATTTAGGGATATCCAGCTAATTCCTAATTTAAAATCCTAACTAGTAGGATTACTACACAAAATAATTCTGCGACCGAAAACATAGGAATATCTGCAACAAGAGCTATTAGGCGTGCACTATAAATTGTAGTATAGCTACTAACAGAGGTGCATAGAGTGCACAATATATAAGATAACAGTACAACAACGAGCGATGCAGTGCAGCGCTAGGCTTATTTCTTAATAGAAATAATTAATTAGGCAGTGCCTAATAAAACGATTTGCAGTGCAAATGTAATGTGTGCAAATGTGTATATTTTGATATTATATAACAATAGAACCTAGCTATTAAGAATAGCTTCAAAAGTGTAAATGCATAGAGTGCATAGGACTAGTGCAGGAGGCATAGGGTGGGCAGAATAAAAAACACCAGTATAGTGGCTAGCGATATATATGCAGCAGGTATTAATAGCTTCTAGTAAGCTACTAATAGCAGCAATAGCTGCTAGCGCAGGTCTTAATATAGCTTCTAGTGGGTAATACAGTACACAATAGTAGATTTCAGCGGGCTAACAGCTTGCAGATAGGTCTTCTGGGCTTATAACCTATTGAAAATAATAGGGATTACAGGACTAGATATCTAAGAGGGTAGTGGTCTCTTAGATTTAGCACCTATAATTACTCCTAGCAATTATTACGTAGTGGAAGCAGCAGCGGCCTAAATTAAGCTGTAGTGTATAGTATAGATTACGTAGAGGCAGTAGATAACTATAATAATAGTAGTATCTTATATTAAGAGCGCTGTAACGAACAAGTTAGTAAGAGTAGGATCTTAAATCTTTTTAGTCCCTTATAGACCTACTAACTATATTAGCGGGCTGTAGTTGCTAGAAGGGGCTCGTAGGCTACTTTATAATTTCTGCAAAAAGATTTACTATATAAAAACAAAAAAATCGACTTACGGCTATACAAATAAGATGCTTATGTGTACAATTTAACAAATTCCACTAATAATAAGCAACCCTTATAAGTAACTCTATCTAATAATTATACTATTAGATAGCCCTAATTCTAGGCTTTTAAATAGTATACTTCTTAAATTTCTACCATTACTAGTTGTAGAGAAAATCGCTGTTAAAGTTGACTATAGGTTAGGCAACTTTGCCTTAGTCGATTCTAGATGTTTCGCATCTAGTAACAGCGATATCTCTACCAAAAATCAACGTAACAAGACCTAATAAGGGTCACGTGATAGAGCAACTAGTAGGCATAAAAATAGGCTATACAGGGTAGCTTATTTTTAACAAATTGTTTATTCTTTAGTTACATTATAAAGTATCTTTTTAAACTATAGAATTAGCCTTCTTCTCTTATAGGTTTAGCATTATAGCTAATAAGAATTTTATATTATTAGGTTAATTCTTTAACTATATAATTCTTTTGCTTTAGGGATATAACTAAATATTCTAGGCTGCTAGCTACTTATAACTAATAAATATATTATAACCTATATTAGTAATATAGAACTTCTGCTTAATAAATTATTATCTATTTAGCTCTATTGTTCCTTTAACTAAGTAAGTAACTTTTCTAGCACTTTAATTGTAATAATTTAATAGAGATATAGGCATTAATAGCTTCTTAGGAACCTATTCTAATAACTTCTTAGCTTGCTTAGCTACTTAGCAGCTAACTAGCAACAAAATATCTACTTCTATATTATATAAAGCTTAGATCTTAAATCCTAATCTATATAACTACAACTATATAGAAATTGTGAATAAATTTAGGTTTTTATTACTAATTCTAGCTACCTATAGCATCTTAACTACTGTAGAGACTTCTAGTAGTGCTTTTAGTTTTTTAAGTTAAAAGATAAACTAGAAAACTAAGAATTCTCTTCTTCTTCTATTGCTTTTTTAGCAGTAGTAATCTTCTTTCTATTAGAGTAGTTATAAGTAAGGTATTCTTTTTCTTTATAATTAAAGTATTAGCTTTTAGCTAATACTTACTCTTTTTTATAGGAAAAGTTCCTAATTTTTAGTAACTTATAGTTACTTCTACTAGCTTTAGAAGAACAATAAGGTTCCTTTTTAATAGCTTTATAGGCCTTCTTAACGTTAAGTTCTTTCCTCTTCTATTAGCATTCTTTAGTAATTTACTTATAAGCTAACACTATATTAGCTATATAACTAGAAAACACCTTATAGCTAACGTTAAAGTCTTTAAACTCTATTAATAAGATAGAGTTTAGGTAAGTAAAGATATACTTATAAAGTATACTCTTTCTTTTGCTTACTAGAATATTAGCCTTATCTATAAGCTTATTAATCTAACTAATATATACATTAATATTCTTATTAAGGGGGTTATAGACTATATCCTAAAGGGCTTTATAAGTATATATAGCTTTATTAAAGTTCTAATATATAGCAGTAAGAGTAGTAATTATCTTAAAGAAGTTTCTAAAGGGATTTATTAAGGTTTTACTATATTAAGACTCTAAAAGATTAG
Source organism: Atkinsonella hypoxylon (assembly GCA_000729835.1). Taxonomy (NCBI): domain Eukaryota; kingdom Fungi; phylum Ascomycota; class Sordariomycetes; order Hypocreales; family Clavicipitaceae; genus Atkinsonella; species Atkinsonella hypoxylon. The sequence goes on from JFHB01000215.1 coordinate 43,288, forward strand.
TAGTAGCACTAAATATAGCTAAATAGATAACAGTTATATAACTGCATTTAGTCTTAAAGACTTTAATATCTTCTGCAATTTTATTAGCTACTCTATTAACTTAGGCGTTAAAGCCTTTACTTAACTTACTATTAAAGATTAAGGGATTAGTTTCTACTTTCTTTACTTTTCTATTATAATAAGGGTTAAGGGTATTTATATTACTATTAGGATTAAATAGTTAAAAAGCTTTAATAGTAGCTTTCTCTACTAGCTTAAACGTTAAACTAAAAACGCTATTAGCTAGAGTTATACTATAACTATATTCTCTTTAAAACTATTGTTCTTTTTCTAGTTAAGTAATTTTAATATTACTTTCTTTTAATGCTTAAAGGAGTTCCTTTATATATTTTAAGTCTTTACCTATAGCTTTAGGTTAATCTTCTTCTAATTTAAGTTCTTTAGGATTATCTTTTAACTTAAATAACGTTAAGCTAGAGTCTTTTTCTAAGTTAAGCCTAAGTTCTTTAGAACTATCTTCTTAAACTTCTAGTTCTTTTATCTTAAAGCTTACTAAGTATATAGTTCTTCTTGTAATTATATATATAAATCTATATAATTCTTTTTCTTATTAAAACAGCTAATATAGATAAAATAAAGGGTAGAAGTCTATATTTATTTATTGCTTAAGCAGTAAATAAAAACAGTAATCTTAGAGTAATATTATAGCTATAAGGGAAAGATTAAATAGTCTTATTAAGCTCTATTAATAAAGACTTTAAGATAGAGAGAAAAAGAGAAAAAAGGAGGTAAAGCCTCTATAGGTACTTAAGAGCTATAAGATTAATAGACCTTAGTGGAGTTAACACCCTAAAGTAGAGCTACATTTAGTGCATCTAACGGTTTAATATTGTTCTGCAACAGTCCGAGGTTTTTCCGAAGAAGACCTAAGGTTCTACAGCTTAAGCTAGCGCCTACAGAGTGGCTAACTCGGAACATCTTAATATTAAGGTAACCGATAACAATAACGAGGGATCGTGACCGTCACACTAACTAGAATAAAAGCAACAGTTAATTTTAGTTCTAACCTCTATTCTATAAAAATTACTAGAATAATTGTCCTTAATACCTACTGTAAAACTAAAGAAATTAGCTGCTAAGAGAGTAGTAACTCTAGCCTTAATAGAACTAGAATTTAGGGGCTAGCTAGAATTATTAGCTAAAGCTACAGTATCCTTAGCAGCTTTAACGTTTTTAACAATAGAGTTTACTATAGAATAATAAGGAATATACTTATATAATAACATTTAAAGATAAATCTAACTAAAAAGACTATAAAAAGTACCTTAAAAGCTATAAATACTAGCTAATAGAAGAAAAAGAAATAGTTAATACTAAGGAGCTACTAACTAGCCTAGAATCTAACTTTATTAAAACCTATTTTACTAAAAGTAAAGAAAAGTAAAAGAAAAAGGTTTAAATAGAGGTAGACTAAAAAGATTTATAGAGAATCTAAATAGAGTAAGTAGTTAAAGTAGTTATAAAGCTATAGCTTATTAAATCTAGTATTTTAAAGTTAAATTCCTTCCTAAAGATTTCTATTTAATTCTATAATAAAGGACTATTGCATTAGATCTACCTAGATACTACAACCTCTTTAGTGCTAGTTAATAAAGTATAGTTAACTTAGTTTAGTTAGAATATAAAATAGGTAAAGATAGAGCTAAAACTAGTTACTAGAGTGCAGTTATTCTTCTATATCTTTAAGACAGCTATATTTAACTTCTATATCCCTAGATCTATATATAGTGTACCTATAACTAGCTATTTTATAGTTACAGCTAATATAATAAGTAACTTAGAACTAAAGCTCCTTTTAGGTTTAACCTTCCTCTATAATTATAGTGTAAAAATCGATTTTATCTACCCTAGAGCTACTATTAGGTCTATTTATAATATAGTTATAGAAATAGGCATTTTCTAACTAATTTTAAAGATTCTATATTGGAATATAACAGCAGTATAAGCTATAATAATTCCGCTAAAATTGTAGGAATATATTCTAGTTAAATAGAAAGAGGTACTAGCTAATAAAAAGGCTACTGCTTAATATATATACTTAAAGTTTAAGCTTATCCTAGATATATTGCTTAGCACAACTAACTAAGAGCAAATAGTAGCCTATAACTATTTAGATAAATTTATTATAATCTAAAAAAATTAAAAGGTTACTTATTTCTAGCAAAATAAAGAACTTAAGGCTAACTATATAATTATAAATCTATTTAATTTATATATATATTTTTCTAAGGATATTGCGCTTAATAATAGTTTATTGCTTACTAAAGATTATAAAATATAGAAAAAAGGTAATAGTAGTAGATTTAACCCTAAAAAAGTTAATAATAGTATCTCTATATATAGAATCTTTTATCCTAAGGATATACTATATATTTACAATAAATATAAGGTTAAGGTAGAAAACTTAAACCTAAATGTTATAGTTAAGCTTATTAACTTAACAAATAAATATAATATTTATTGTAATAAAGGTATTATTTCTATACTAAAAGACTAGTATATAAGAGTAAATATAGTAAATATATAGTAGAAGCAGCTAAAACCTATCTAAATCTACGTACTAGAAGCTAAAGATAAAGCTAAATTAAATAAGGTTTATAATAAGCTATATTTAAGTAGAAAGATATTGTATTTAAACAACCTAGCAGCTATAGCCTACTTAGCCTTTATAGTGTAGATTAAAACCTTAATAGAAAGAAAAGAATAAGTTATAGTTAATATAAGGCTACTTAATAGTGTAGTAATGCTAAATATATACTCTTTACTAGATTAATTAAACATTATAGTAGATATATATAGTAAGAAGATGTTTTTACTCTTTAATATATTAGGGTTTTTTTACTAGCTTTCTATAAGATAAAAGCATTAATCTTATATAGTAGTAATATTAAAATAAGAATTAAAAGTATTAAATATAGCGCTTATAGGCTTTAAGAATATACTAGCTTTTACTTAATAGTATATAGATTAATTATTTTAAAAGCATTAATATTTTATATAAATCTATATTAATAATATTATTATATTCTTTAACTCTACTAAGGACTACCTTATATATCTTAATATAGTCTTATTAATTCTAAAGAAAAATAAATTAATAATAGCTATAAAGAAGTTATTTATAAGCTACTTAGCTATTTAGCTATTAGGTTTTATTGTTAATAGCAATAGAATTACTAATATAAATAATAAGCTAAAAGCTTTTTAAAAACTTAAGTTTCTAGTAAATCTTATAAATCTAAAGACCTTTATTAATATAGCTAGCTTTTTATAGAAAAGTATTCTATAGTTTAATATATAAATTTACTTACTATAGAAATAAAAGACTACTTTACTATAAAAGCTTTATAAAAAAAGCTTAGTTAATAGTTTATTAAAACTAATATACTAAAAGAAAGCCTAAGAAGTAATATTTTTACTAAAGCCTAAAGAAAAAAAGGCATTTTAAGAGGTAAAGGTATACTTTAATAAAAATACTATTCTATAGCACTATAACCTTAGTAAGCATTTATTCTTTAAAGTTAACGCTTATAAGGAAGAATTTAGGCTCTTTATCTTCTAGCTTATAGGCAAATAAAATAGTTATAATATACCTAATAAAGACATTAAAAATAACTAGCTTTAACTAATTCTTTTTCTCTTAAGATATACTTTTAACCTAAAGAAACGTTATAGGTTAACTAAGGTAGAGGTAGCTATAATTATATAAAGTGTCTAAAAGCTATAGAAAATAGTTTAATCTAACTGCTACACTATTAATATTATTATAGACTACTTATTAGTAAAGAGAATTATTAAATATACCTTACTTACAATAATAGATCTGTTAAAAATAAGCTACCCTGTATAGCCTATTTTTATGCCTACTAGTTGCTCTATCACGTGACCCTTATTAGGTCTTGTTACGTTGATTTTTGGTAGAGATATCGCTGTTACTAGATGCGAAACATCTAGAATCGACTAAGGCAAAGTTGCCTAACCTATAGTCAACTTTAACTGCGATTTTCTCCACAACTAGTAATGGTAGAAATTCAAGAAATATACTATTTGAAAGCTAAGAATCAGGGCTTTCTAATGATATAATTGTTGGATAGGGTTGCTTATAAGGGTTGCTTATTATTAGTGGAATTTATTAAATTGTGCACGTAGGCGTCTCGTTTGTATAGCTGTAAGTCGATTTTTTTGTTTTTATATAGTAAATCTTTTTACAGAAATTATAAAGTGGCCTATAAGCCCCTTCTAGCGACTACGGCCCGCTAATATAGTCGGTAGGTCTATAAGGGACTAGAAAGATTCTGTTACGGGATAATTATATAGACCTGCAGGTCACTAGTGCATGTGACCGCAATTATGTATAAGTAGTTAGAAGCAACACTTAGGTAGTTAGATTAAACAATTAACTATTATTTACTAGAATACTATTACTAAATGCTCTCTACAGCAACTCTTACAACTCCTCTTATAAATCTTTATATAACCTATTAAATCTAATAATCTATTGTTACTTCTAATAAACCTATATTAAATCCTACTGTAATAAGTAGTAGCAATTACTTCTAATTGTTATTAACCCTCCTTAAGCTTAAAAAGCTAAAATTACAATATTTAAGATAGAGTAACTTTAGAAGGAGCTTAGTAGAAGAAATTATATTCCTTTTACTAATAAAGAACTTAAAACTATATACTAATTCTATAAATTTTACTGCTAAAATCTAGATTTCTAGATTTAAAAAAGGGATTTTATACCTTAGAAGAAAAAAAGCCTACTACTTTATTTTACTTACTATAAATTTATTAATAAATAGCTTAAATTATATAACTAACTTAAGCTAATAGAACTACTTTCTTACTAAAATACTATTAATGCTTCTATAGTACAATAGGTATAGAGGTAGGTTAATAGAATTATTAATAAGGCTAAATCTACTAAACTCTTTATAGATTTACTAATAGTAATGCTAAAAGGAAAAGCTAAAGCTAGATTATTTAAATTTAATAGCTTAGAAGACACTATCTATAAAGCTAGTGCTAGTTCTACCTAGAATATTAAAGGAAAGTAAGTATAGAGATTTAGATTTATACTACTTACTAAGGACCTAGATCTATTAAATATACCTTAAACTACTAGAAAGAACTTATTAATTAAAAAGCTAGCTAAAATCTTACTACTTTTATAGGCTTACTAGAGGTTTTATACCTTTAAGCTAAAGTATAAAGTAAAGAAAGCAGTAGATTTACTTAAAAAAAGGAACCTCTTACTAGAATAGCTTATAGGTTTTTCTATAGAAATTAGTAGGTAAATTAGTAGAATTAAAGAAGAATTAATTAATAAAATTAGTAAATTATAGAGAGAATTAAACAATAAAATTGCTGCTCTTTAGGTAGAGTAATAATACTTAGCCTAAAAGATAGAGATTACACTTAAGCCTTAGAATAAATATAATAGATAATACTATACCTAATAAGGCTTTTAGCTTAAGGATTATAGGTAAAGAGCTTTTAATTTTTACTTACCCCTAAAAGTTAACTAAAACTAGAAGTAAGGTTAAAAGTAGCCTTTAGGTAAAGGAAACTATATAATATAGAGATACTTTAAACACTTTAGTACTTTTCTAAAAGAATAAAAGCTACTATAATTTCTAAAGAATCTATTAGAGTAATACTACAATAGTAAGGCTAAGAAAAGCTAAAATACTAAAAAAGACTAGAATTAAGTATTTAGTAACTTTAAATATTAGTATATAAATTAATAGGCACTATACTATATTAGAAATAACAATCTTTAGCTAAATTTAGTAGATAAAAGGCTAAATCTATATTAGAAATAGAATAACTAAAGTAATATATAGTTCTAAACCCCTAAGGAATAAATAGATTCTATATAGAAGATTACTAATATTAGTTACTTTAAACCCTTTAATAATAGAAATATCTATAAGCTAATTTTATATAAAGGAAAGTACACTATTTTCTACAATATAGAGCTATAGATTTAAGCTGTTAAAGACTACTATAGCTATAGTGTAATTAACGCCTAAGAAGCTATTTACATTAAGCTCTAAACCCTCTTTAAAGGGAATACATTAATATAGTATAAGTAGTATCTAGATTACTATAAAAAAACAGCTATTTTTAGTAGTTTAAACTCTATTTATACTGCTATTTATAAAGAATTTAGTATATAGATCTAGAATACAATAATATAGCTAGATTTAGCTAAGTTTATAGAGTAAAATATAATTAAAGAAAAATTATTTAGGGAATTTACCTTTAGAGTATTTTAATATATCTATATAAATAGTAAAACTACTAATCTTTAGCTTCTTTTAAGACTCTATTATAAGCTATACCTAAGATTATAATAGCTATACTTAATTTTAACAGTAAAAGACCTAAGATCTATATATATTACTATAGTAAATAATAAGGTTAAGGATCTATAAAAATGCCTTAAGGATTTAGAAAAACAATAAAAATTAAAAAACTATAAGAAAGGTATTAATACTTACTATACTTAAAGTAAATCTAATAGTAAGAACTCTAAAAACAATAAAGTAGCTTAAGGTAATTAAGCTAACTAGAATAAAAGTAATAGTTAATTTTAGTTCTAACCTTTATTCTATAAAAATTACTAGAATAATTATACTTAATACCTATTGTAAAACTAAAGGAATTAGCTACTAAGAGAGCAGTAACTTTAGCCTTAATAGAACTAGAATTTAAGGGCTAGCTAGAATTATTAGCTAAAGCTATAGTATCTTTAGTAGCTTTAACGTTTTTAATAATAAAGCTTACTATAGAATAATAAGGAATATATCTATATAATAACGTTTAAAGATAAATTTAACTAAAAAAACTATAAGAAGTACCTTAAAAGCTGTAAATACTAGCTAATAGAAGAAGAAGAAATAGTTAATACTAAGGAACTACTAACTAGCCTAGAATCTAACTTTATTAAAACCTATTTTACTAAAAGTAAAGAAAAGTAAAAGAAAAAGGTTTAAATAGAGGTAAACTAAAAGGATTTATAAGAAATCTAAATAGAGTAAGTAGTTAAAGTAGTTATAAGGCTATAGCTTATTAAATCTAGTATTTTAAAGTTAAATTTCTTCCTAAAGATTCCTATTTAATTCTATAATAAAGGACTATTACATTAGATCTATTTAGATACTAAAACCTCTTTAGTGCTAATTAATAAAGTATAGTTAACTTAGTTTAGTTAGAATATAAAATAGGTAAAAATAGAGCTAAAACTAGTTACTAAAGTGCAATTATTCTTCTATATCTCTAAGACAGCTATATTTAACTTTTATATCTCTAGATCTATATATAGTGTGCTTATAACTAGCTATTTTACAGTTATAGCTAATATAATAAGTAACTTAAAGCTAAAGCTCTTTCTAGGTTTAACCTTTCTCTATAATTATAGTGTTAAAATCGATTTTATTTACTCTAGAGCTACTATTAGGTCTATTTATAATATAGTTATAGAAATAGGTATTTTCTAGTTAATTTTAAAGATTCTACATTAAAATATAACAGCAGTATAAGCTATAATAATTCCGCTAAAATTATAGAAGTATATTCTAGTTAAATAGAAAGAGGTACTAGCTAATAAAAAGGCTACTGCCTACTATATATACTTAAAATCTAACCTTATTCTAGATATATTGCTTAGTATAACTAATTAAGAATAAATAGTAGCCTATAACTATTTAGATAAATTTATTATAATCTAGAAAAATTAAAAGGTTACTTATCTCTAGTATAATAAAGAGCTTAAGGCTAACTATATAATTATAAACCTATTTAATTTATATATATATTTTTCTAAGGATATTACACTTAATAATAGTTTATTGCCTATAGAAGATTATAAAATATAGAAAGAAGGTAATAGTAGTAAATTTAACCCTAAGAAAGTTAATAATAGTATCTTTATATATAGAATCTCTTATCTTAAGGATATACTATATATCTATAATAAATATAAGGTTAAGGTAGAAAACTTAAACCTAAATATTATAGCTAAACTTATTAACTTAATAGATAAATATAATATTTATTATAATAGAGGTATTATTTCTATACCTAAAGACTAGTATATAAGAGTAGATTTAGTAAATAAATAGTAGAAGTAGCTAAAACCTATTTAAATCTACCTACTAAAAGCTAAAGATAAAGCTAAACTAAATAAGGTTTATAATAAGCTATATTTAAGTAAAAAGATATTATATTTAGATAACTTAGTAGCTATAGTCTACCTAGCCTTTATAGTGTAGATTAAAACCTTAATAGAAAGGAAAGAATAAGTTATAGTTAATATAAGGCTGCTTAATAGTGTAGTAATACTAAATATATACTCTTTACTAAATTAATTAGATATTATAGTAGATATATATAGTAAGAAAATGTTTTTACTCTTTAATATATTAGGGTTTTTTTACTAGCTTTCTATAAAATAAGAGTAT
>JFHB01000216.1:0-51565 GCA_000729835.1 Atkinsonella hypoxylon
TTTTTTTTCCCGTCAAATGAAGAGCTGCAAACAAGTTCACCGATGATATGCCAATGACCTTTTGTTGCAGGGCCGCCGTCGTCTTCGCCGTGCAAAGCTGGCTTGGCGAGAGCGAGGATGTGAAGAAGAACTCGTCGACCCCTGGTATCTTCTCCGTTCTCATGTCCGGTATGAAAACGTCGAACCTGCTTGAGGAGAAGTGGCGCGCTAATGAGACGTGGTTGGGTTTTATGTAGTTATGGCACTGGGTGTTACTTATATGCCGCTTTTCCTGCCTCCTGCTGGACGTCCGGCTGGGGGCTCAGGCACCGAGCCTCCTGCTCCGGTTCCTTCGTGAGAATGACGACGAAGGCACATGGGTAAGGGAGAGGTAGAGGTAGAGTTGGTTGGGATGGTGGTAGCTGGGCGCGTATAATGGGATAAGAGGTCGGGAAATGAGCACAATGTACAAGAGCAGCATGGGGCGTGTACAGCCATAGTAAAGGCTCTTGTGTATTGTATTTAATTGTTCATCCATCAATGTAAACAAATCATGATGGGACCCTGGCTGGCGCCTCTTCGCTTCTGCCGCCACGCCGTGGGATGACGGCGGAGCGGAAGGAGGGACAGGGGATCACGAGAACCGACGTGGTGTCTGACGACGAACCTGACATCCAGACAAGCAGCTAATCCTCTGACGGAAGAAGTGCTTTTTTTCTGGTAACTTTTTCCGTCATAAATTGCGCATATGCTGGATGCGCGCTCGTCGTCAGACCCCTTCGCATCCTCCAAGTCCCACCACGAGCAATCCTCGCGTTTCAGTCCTGAAACTTCACCAGAAACCCCCGCGACAAGTCCCGTCACAGAAAAAGAAACCCGCACGCTATCGCATATTGTCCCATGAATTACAACAGCATGTTGATCTTCATTCCGTCTTCAACCTGTACTTCTGTCCGGGTGCACCGTCCACTCAAGTCCAACATCTGCACAAGCATCTATCACCAGCCCGGACCGTTTCATTCTTCGTCCAAGATGCGAATCGCACGAGCTATGCTTCTCTGCGCAGCGGCATCAATTGCCCGCGCCGGCCTCGTCTTCACACCGATCCAAGAAAACCAAATTGTGCCAAAGATGCCGGGAGATTGCTTCTTTGGAGTCGTTACTCCTCAGGGATGCGGGTAAGTTTTCCCCTTTTTGCACGGGGATGACTGGTGCTGACTTCCTTTCGTTTTCTCTCGAAAAGTCCTAAGCGTGGTTGAACGGGACTTGGGCTGGGAAGAGATGCGTTGCTACATTGATGACTGCTGAGCTGATTCTACTGTGGGAACTGGGACAGCTCGATGGTGAGGATGACTATGGATTTTGCATGGTAGCGTTGAGCGCGTTGATACTATTATGGCCAAGTACGAATGATATTTGGAGATGCAGTGTTCTTTTTTGTAACGAGTGACGCTTCAATTTAGCTTTTTTTTTTTTTTCTTTACACGTTTTCAAATGGCAAATGAAGTGGACTCATGCGACGCAGACCAGGTGGTGACCCAAATTCGAACACCAACGCCAGTCAGCATTTCTACTTGTCAACAGAGAGACAACCTGCGACATTATCCAGTTTGTCGCCATGTTGCGGGAACCGCAGCCACGCTCACTACCCTCTTCCACACAGGTTATCTGGCAATCTAGAGCCGCGACGAGAGGCCCAAGGTCGTGCCGGCAACGTGCTTCGTACGCTGGTCAAAGGGACAAAGTTGGAAGAACCGCTCTCGAGAACATTTCATCAGGCTGGCCCGCTTATGAGGCAGATCTACCCACTGGTCCTGGTGCAGGCCAAAGGTGTAATCATATACGTGGGCCGTTTCCCCCGTCAGGCGCGGCTCCCCGACCACATTCTCCGTCCGATGGTCATCCAGCAAGATGTAATGTACGATGCTAGGCCACCAGGCCATGACTCGATGCGGTCCCCGGAAGGCGTCCTCCCCGACGAGAGTGTGTCTGCCCCGATCAAAGTCTGCCGCCGCGTAGTGCGCTCCCATGCGGTCCTCCTTGGCCCAGTAGATCTCAAAGTAGGAAAAGGGGACGTCATTGAAGCGGCCGAAGACGGTGACGACGTGAGGGTCCTCGTGGAGTTCGCGCAGGTAGTTGCGGTGGTGCTCCAGCGATCCGGACTCCTGCCAGCCCTTGGCGACGCGAGGGCTGTTCTGCCATCTGTGGAAGAGGTCCAGGTGCTGAGGGTCCCGGTAGTCGACCGCCATGAGGGAGAAGTGCTCGTCGAGAAAAGGTATGTACCGGCTGTATAGGAGCGATCCTGGCGCGGGCTTGGGCGAGCGGCGCGGGTGTCGTAGATATGTGTTCTGCGTGGCGTCGACCGTGTACTCCAGGTGAGGCACCGTGGTAGCAGAGTGCCAATCGGGGAGCCAGATGGGTTTCGGCGCCAGGGGAGAAGCACAGCCTTGCCAAAAGGCGCCTCGGAGGACAAGCAGTTCCGCGCTGTCGTTCTCGAATGGTGTCGTGCTGTCCGCTGGCAACGGGTGCTCGATGGCCACCATCGACAGCAGAACGGATCTAGACAAGTCTGCAGAGCCACCGCCCTGGAGTTGGAGGCGGAAGGATTCTACATCGTGGTGGAGTGTGAAGACGGCGTACAGGAACAGCCAGACGTGTCCAACCGTCGGCGTCTTCGTGTCGTCCCAGTTGATGGCCCAGGCTGGGCTGCGTCGAGCCCTCGCCCATGAAGTATTGTTGGCCTCGTCGATCTTGTCTCCTTCAGTTGGCTTCAACTCGGTGAAGAGCAGCTTCTCATCGTGCAGGACATGCGGGAATGGCGTGCCGGCGTCGGATTGCTTGTCGTGTCGGAGGAAATACGTGCGACTACCACTTGTGGGTTTTGGAGAGGGCGCAAGATGATATGTGGTGAGGTATGGATGGGGAAGTCGAATTTTGGTGGATGGCTGTTGCTGGAGTGTACCTGCAGCCATTTTGAAGCACCGACCAAGTCCGGAGGGAAGAGATCTGTTCCGTATGCGTCAGGGAGCAGGTCAAGGGACGATTATCAAGTAACTACGACTTGTCCGAGGTCGTCCATGTTGGTTTTTTCTTCGTCTTCCAATTCAAGGCATAATCCCTGAGGGCATTGGCACCCCGCTGGATGAAATCGCCGACTTCTCCCCCACTTCCGTGGCCGACGCCAAGCCTAGATGGATTGCCTAGATGGATTGCCGAAATGGATTTGTCAAGGAGACAAGGGTCTTCACGATCTACGGAATAAGAGCCTCCTAATTCATTAAGTCGGGCGAACGGAGTGTGAGACGGGTGGTCCCAGTGACGAGATACCCCTATAAGGCTTAGCTCATCAAAGCATACAGCCAATCACAAGTAGTTACTGTATATCTTCATCTTTTTTAGCCAATAGAAGCATAGTATAAGGCTCATCAGAACAATAGCAAAATGGCCTAAATAATCTACAAATATGCAGTTCTAATCCTAAGGAAAAGCAGGGCATTTAACACTTTTTTCGTTGCCGTAGGCCCGGACGTAAGCCTGGGGGCTCGAGCCAACGGTTGGATCCGCAGCCCACTGAGCTGGCTAGCGTGGGACGCCAATCCAACGCCATCATGCGACGCCATCATGCAAGGATGAGATTGATAAGATCAAGGATTCAGGAGACCAGTTAGTGGGGAACAGCGGCCCGATTTCGGCATCCGACGCGGCTGTCTTCCTGGGTAGAGTCGGCTCAATCCTGACGCGAGCAACGGGAGGTCCAACAACCCCTCGTGCATCGATTTTCAGCCATCCGAGAGTCGCGAGAGTCGTTGCTTGAGTCATAGCTTCAAGCAACAGCTCTCCCGGTAGCTCCAATCAGCATCAAACTGGTGCAATAAGCCGTTGAATGTGTCTTAGTTGACAGCCAATCCACGACTGTCAGGAACCGAGAGCTTAAAGGCTCGGTCCTCTGGTATGGAATACTTGAAATTTTGGACAGGATGGTCTAGAAGTCCATTGCTAATGATCCAGCTTTACCACTTGACTGGACCGGTAGACGGGCCAAGGTCTCGAGTGAACTCACTGAAAAGATAGAGAAACTATTTCTATTATCAAGCCATGAATCTCTTTGTCTCGCGCTGACTATGAAGTATGGCCTAGCTTCTCCAACTGACCCTACAACTTCAGTTGCATTGCCCGTCTATCTAGTATGACAGTCCACAGTTGCATAGTTCCAGCTAAGAACAACCAGCGTGCTACAAATGTGCTTCATAATGAGTTACACGGGCAATCGCGTAGCTACCAAGTCTGCTGGTAACGTCATACACTTCGAGGCAAATGAAGTGACGTAAGCAAACAATAGAGTCAAGAGCATCAACCTACGCAGTTCGAAGGTTGGAAGGGCGGCCAGAAGGACTGATGCCACTACTCAGGACAGTACCACTTTTGCGCTCGCCGTCAGTAACCTAGGAATTCTCAAAAGCTTCGTTGGCATTGCTTTTGCCCACCCAGTTGAATGCCTGGTTGACTCCCTTCTGACCACCTTGTTGACCACCATTTTGAGCTCTCCTCGGAGCTCCTTGTAACTCCTTGCTGGTCACCGGCACGGTATCCACGCCGGAGTGCCTAGGTGAGTCCCCATCTGACCATCTTATTGACCATCTTGTTGAGTTGGACTCTGAGTTCCCTCTAACTCCTTGCTGGCCACCAGCGCGGTTACCACCCCGGTTACCAGTAGGTTGAACGTTGTTGGTTCCGCTATTGCCATCACCGCCAGTTATCTGGCCACCTTGTTTACCTGCTCGCTGGTCACTACCCCGGTTGCCACCCCGGTTGCCATTACGTTGAGCGTTGTTGGTTTCGCCATTGACATCACTGTCAGTCCTCTGGCCACTAGCACGGTTTATACCCTGGCTGCCAGTACTTTGAGCGTCATTGATTTCGCCATTGCCATCACCGACAGTCCTCTGGCCACTTTGTTGACCCCCTTGCTGGCCGTCCTGGTTGTTGCCTGCGTTGTTACCGCCGCTGACTGTAAAACGAATACAATCATCCTGAGCACCGCGTTGAGCAACCGGCATCAGAACAGGTTGATGGTTGGCGGCTGCAGACATACTACAGAGACGGTAATTACCAGCGGGGAGACCACCGGTAACGTCAGCAGAAAGAAGTCCCCTACCATTTCCGATATTATTGATACCCTTGAAGAAAGCAAATCGTGTAGGGTCAAGAGGTTGTGTAGGATTCAAGCTCGTACCAGTGTCTTGAACCGTGACATGAGTGTGTCCGATGATATGACCCTGCGCATCAAGATCTTGGGGTGCAGAGTAGTAAGTTGACGTGGCGTTGGTGAATGTCCCTGGGCTGAAGTTGATCATTTGGACCTGAATCTTGAAGTCTGTGTTGGCTGGGAGATTGGCGCCATTCTGGGGATTGACGAAGACGCTCGAGACCATCTTGTTGATTGCAGGAATGTTGCCCATTGCTGGGACATATTAGACCTACAGTACAAAAAATAAGTGCCATAGGGTCAGAAACTTACGGATTCCATTACAAGAGCCTTGTTTGATCTGCTTGCCATTGGTCAATGTTCTGCCTTGACAGAAATTGATGAAATTGAAGTTGTCCCTAGGATTGCTGTTATCATCCACCTGCATTTTAGAACTCCTCTGCCTGGCATCACTTACGTAGCAGATGCAGATTGACCGTCAGTCCCAGGGTTATTGCCATCGTTTTGCGAAGCGGTCTGAATGAGATTGGCATCAAGAGTTGGACTACCCCCTCCACCACGGTTCTTGCCGCCGTCATTCTCTCCTTGGGAGTCTCCTCTATTGCCGCCACCCTGGCCGCCGCCATTTTGATTTCCGCTTTGACCACCTCGCTGTTGACGACGCTCAAGCGCCAGAGCAATGGGCGATCGGTACAGAGCTTCAGCAGCCTCGGCCGCGGTGGCCAGACTCATGAGGGCCACGAGTAAATTCCTGACGTGCATATCGGATATTTTTATATGGATGTTATGCGATAGTGTCTCGCTAGTTTATTTTCGATTTGCTCCGAGGACGACGAGATAGAAGAAAGAAACGAAGTGGTACCAGCCCAAAAATTGCAGAAGATAATGTTAGGACAGTGATAGAACAAAAAAAAAAGAATGAACGAGTAAACGTTACACCACCACAGCCGCTAGTAGTAGAACGCGACCAGCGAGCCACTGAGGAACGGTCGAGGTTTGGACAAAAGAATAAGAAGAGAGAAGATGGAAGAAAATCAGGCCTAATTGATCGAGGAGGTGCAGGACCAAAATACTTCGAAGGATGTCAAGAAGTCGATTAGAAAGATGGACAAGGTAATGAAGTTAAGACGGCAAAGCGGCACGACGGGCGGCTGGGTTCATGAAAGTAACGTCGTACCTCGCACGAAGATGTATAGAGAAGCGCGTATTCCGGCCTAACAGAAACCATCCTCGCAGCACTGCCGTTAAAGCTGGATCTATAGCAACGGCGACCAAATGGTCAGCGCAAGAAGATGTGAGAGGGAGGCGTCTGATACATCTTTCGGGACTCCTGCATCAATCCCCGATGGGTACTACCCGTGTCTGGAAATATTACGAGGCTTCGGCGGACGAGCCGCACGGTAGCGTGCAGTAGAGAAGAGACGAAGACGGGATAATCAGGGGCCTTTGACGGGTGTCACTTGATACAGAGCCCGTGGAAAAAGCAATCCCAGTGTGTCGATGAAGTCGAACAGTCGACATTTCAACGCCAAAAAAATTATCGGGTTCCATGCTATTCCTTCTCAGATTCTCGTTGGCTTCGGATTCTGCTAAGCGCAGCGGAAAATGACTGAATAACTGCGATTCTAAGTCCATTTGCAGATAATTAGGCGTTAGCAATCGGATCGCGGTGTTGTTGGTATTGAAAGGTGAAAAGAGTTGACGTCTTCGGCTGGTTGGCAATCCCTGTCAATAGCTCCTTCCCGAATCTCGACAACCCAATAATTCGCCGCGTGTACTCCGCTCCAAGTAATCAAAGTTTTTTCTTCTTTTCTTCTCCTTGAAGCACGCCTCATGCGACGGAAGGCAGTACACCATTGTTTTGGGCGACATAAGTTCCAGCAATTTTCTCTGTGCGGCTCCGCAACACAACCTTGCTAATCCGGACATTGCGATTTCTTGCTTTTTTGTTTCAAAGTTTGTAATCCAATCATCCTCAGCTTAAATGGCATTGCGATCCTGGTATAATTCGAACCACCATACCCATCGGACATGCATTATCGGAAATTAACCGCCGAATTTGTATCAATAACATGGAGTCGGAGGGACTGCTCGATACATAACGCCATTGCCATCGCACATACATGCGGCCGCTTCATCCGGTGAAGGACACAATAGTGGCAACCCTTTTGGGATATTTCCCCGGACGTGTTGAAACTTGATCTAACCACACAGCAAGAACCTAATTTTCACCAATTTGTTATGCATGCTCATAAATCGTCTCTTTCTTCCCAACCGCCTCGATTTCGGGTATATGCACTTTCTAGAAATTGACATTTTTCAATTGGGAGCATCTGCAACAAACAAGTATTTGGCAACCTCCGTGCACAGAGGTGCTCGGATAACATAAGTTCCGCCGCGAAGACATGTATATTGTCAACTCCTTACGAGCCATTGAATTTTGTCGTAAAAGTCAAGTTTCAGTGTCTCTGAAGGGGCTGCAAATTAGATATGCCTGACGCCAAACCATGTGATCATTAAACGGTGAGCTTTTCTTGTGCTGGAGCCGGGCTTGATAATGTCGTGGGATATTCATACAAGCGAAAGGCGTAATTACTCTAATACTGGATTCCTCAACATTGTTCATCCTAATTCCCCTGTCCGGCAGTTCGATCTGAAACGCTCTTTGGAGGTAGTCTATCGAAACTCGACTCACGATATATTCGATCATGGTCCATTTCTCTTTGTACGCAACAAAACATGCCGCACCGTGTCCTACCGATCAACTCTTGACTATGCCCCAAATTGCAGCAAATTGTGATTCTCGTTGGTTGATTTTTTTGACGCCGTTATCAGCCAGCGCAAGGCACTTTGTTCCGACTGGAGCTGGAACTGGACCTTCCACCGTTCAGTAATCTCCCGTGCGACAATTTCAGTCCCCGCTATCCCTATGTCAGAGGCTCGCAGTTTGTCTGAACTAACAGGGCAGTGTAGTCCAGGCAGAGGGAGTGGGCGTTCCTACAATGGCGCTGCATTATGAGTGGGACTTGACGCTCACCAACTGAGGCGGCACCTGCCTGCCGTACTTGGCTTGACGCTGATTGACAATACATTATTATGGTGTTTCTGTTCAGGCTAATTCCCAGACGGTGCCAGAGTTGATTTTCTTGGCCAGGTTTTGAGATGACATATTGAGGGCGGACAGATAGAGATAAAGTACATGATGACGACGCTGCTTGCCCCTGTGTTCTACACAGTAATTCACAACTCAAATGATGCTTCCTCTTCTGTCTTGGCCGTCTTGTATGCCTCAGCGATTTTGTCCAGCCACGCTGCCATGCGGAACCCAGCACGAGCAACTTGGATTTCAATCACTGGACCAGCTTTTTTGAAATAATCACCACCAAGTTCCTGATTTTCAATAGCCTTAGGTCCCTCGGGAAGCACTGATTCGCCGCAAGAGTTAGCATCGATTCTTATGTGAAATCGAGCAGTGATGCAGATATGCGTTCAGGGGGAATAAACCGCAAGAGACATAGAGACATACCATGTGTGCATACATAGGCATTTGCCTCTCTTGACCAAACCATGGCCGTTTCTGTGGCATCAGAGAAATCCATATCCTTTAGCCATGCTTCCTTCTGATCGGCAAACTTGCCATCCTCAATCTCGCCCGCTAGCTGCTTCGCCCACTTCTCCGCCACTGAATATGGTTCTCCGCGCAGACCACCCAGCCACTTTTCTGCGATGGAGCTGTCCCAGATGTGATGCAGGTTGAATCCCTTTCCATCCCACAGAACGTGAATGCGGTTACCTCCCAAGGCAACATCTTCATTATGTAAGGGTTGATGCAGATCGCCAACAAAGTGGATAACAAACTTGGCGGCCTGGGCACGACGCCAAACGGGCAGAGATGAGTCGAGGGATTGCTGGGTATAGTTGGCTAAGGCGGTGATGACACACCCGTCTTCTTTGCAGTCGCGCTTAAAATCGACGTTACAGGCGTGCGGAGGACTGTCGTGCGCATCGATGAAGTGAAAGTTCTTGGTGAATCTGCCCCATTTCGTGTAGCGAACCGAATCAGCCCAAGACGCTACCTTGGCTAAATAATCGTCGTCATCACTGCGCAGTAGCTCCTTGAAGAAGAGCTCGGTCGAATTTGCCACGAAATGACTCGCTAAATAGGCGGTGGTGATGTGTCCTAATGCTGTGCATCGCAGCTGTGATTAGCATGCCATCGCGCAAGAGCAAAGATACGACAGTAGCACTATGGAGAGTTGGGGTGCGCATCTCGCCTGCACGTACATCCCCAAGCGGTCGCAACAGGTGCTGATGCTAGGCCCACGGCCAGAGCAGCGAGTGATGTCTTCATGGCTTGTGCTGAGATTATCTTGGTGTTGGTGTGAATGATATGTCAGGTGAGGCAGGTGAGGCAGGTGAGGCAGGTGAGGCAGGTGAGGCAGGTGAGGCAGGTGAGGCAGGTGAGGCAGGTGAGGCAGGTGAGGGTAAGAAATTAGGAACGCCAGTAGTGATAGGATAGGAAGGGAGTTGACTTTATACACAATCTTAAAAATTCGGAAACATTAAATTTGCCTAGACAGGAAGGGATGCTGCATTATTGACCAGACTACTCCGTGTCAGCAATATCTGAGGGTGCAAGGACGCTTCGATAGTTTTCAGGCGCCTACACCCCGGGCCGCCGCTCAAGCGACGGGTGACTCAGGCACGTGGATGGAAAATGACATGACAGGTCCTGCAAGCCATTACTCCTCTCAGACCCGTCACTTATTTAGTCTCCCACCCACGCGCCAGGCGCGAATGCGTGGATGTGCTTTCCAGTTGGATTGGCAAGCTAGATGAGAAGTACTGCAATAAAGGGTGACGGCGTGACGAAGGTAAAGGTGGTAACCAATTGGAGGAGGGGACGACGGAGCTATCTTGTAGATTGTAGAACCACAAATATAAAAAAAGCTAATGGACATATATCCCTTTGCCTGCCCAAAAGCAACGACTGGGTCACGAATTAGCTACCTACCTGGGTAGCTACCTGGGTACCTACCTAGGTACCTAAGGTAGTTGACCAATCAGGACGAGCGGAGTTGAAAGGAACTTCAATTTAGGTGCGAACATCAGTATGATAGAAGTACCAGCAATCTCCTTCACTCTTGCAGGCACCTTGATTCCCCGACATATAACTAGTCCTCCTAAACACTAGTTATTTCCACGATAGAAACGAATGATACATTCGATACCAACACACGTATCAAGACTGCGTGTATAAACGGGTTGCTCGGTGCTGTAAAATTCAGCATCCGTTGGCTCCATTTCAAGGTATGGCAGGCCAATTTCGGTGCTATTCAAGGTATCAGGTACCTGCAATGCCATTATAGATATAGCAACTGTCACCATCCAGCCCCATGTTCGCATAATGAGCATTTGCGACATTTGTATCAAGAACGGCCGCGGTGAGGGTGCTTCTCAATGTTGACATCATTTTGTCGTAGATTAGGTACCATAGTCAGGTTGAATTCAGGTAGGACATTGCAAAAATCTAGCTGCAAGTAGAATATAAATGTGCAGGACCAAGTCATTTCAAGGCTAATTGCAGGAATAACCGAAATCAAACTCGTGGGGTTTTTCATTATCTTATATAGATTTTCCTTGCCTAATAACTTTCATCTGAGCACTTGAGCCTCCCAGAGTAGAGGTACTTAATTCTGGTTTAATTATGCAGCAGTAACAAGTACCTCTGATGTATCAAAAGCAGTGAATATCAGCTATCGGTATATACGGCACGGCAATTTCATTAACCTGCCAAATGCAGACTTTGTTGTTTGTTAAGAACGGATGGCTGGCCAGTAAAAACGGCAACCAGTCGGCGGGATTCGGCACCGGGCGACACGATAATTATCGACCTTCCTATTCGAGTTGGTGTTGTGGGTTGAAATGTTGAAGAAACGCCTGTCAGAGTGATTCTAACTGGTAAAACTCAAGTGCTTTCGTCCTAGATCGCTCGGAGAAATTGCGACATCGAGATAGCTACGGCGGGGGCCTAGTGCGAGTGCGAGTGCGAGTGCGAGTGCGAGACCAAGATCTGGTCTGGTTTAGCCTGAATTCTGCAGAATGACTCTGAAGGCGATTGATGAATTGGTGGGGAAGAAGTCCTTGGAGGACCGACTCAGAAGAATTAATGAGAAGCTTTGATGCAATTGTTGGAAGGGCAAGGGCAGAGTCGACCTTCCTGATGTGATGCAGATCAAGGAGGAGAAACTAAGAACGGGAAAGGGTCCTAGCGAGGAACCTAGCGTATAATAGCTATATATAATAGCTTTGCTGGCCCTCAAAAATGTAGCATTCGGCTCAGGGCGGGACTGTCGGGCGGTAGAATCGAGCTACAAACTACAAACTTCACATGTGCCAGGAAGGACTGCTCAGGCAAGACAAGATCTTACATGCATGCAAGCGGGGCTTGGCAGTCAAGCTAAGGAACCTGCTGGGTAACTATGAAAGCACACAGCCGGCGCATCCTTCGCATGCCGTTCCAATGACCTGCAAGCCTCGCCAACGATTGAGTCATTGGGGGGAACCAGTGCTAATGCTGGACGGGGCAGCGGGGCGAGGAGGGGGGGCATGGATGGGAAGAGCAGGTCGGTGCCGACGAGGTGGAGGACAAGTACAGTGTACCTGCGCTGGGCAGTTGTGCTATTACGTTGTGTGACACCACCAAAAAGGGCGCCAGAAACCACCAGATCCGGAGGCATCAGCAGCGCTTCTTGCATTTAATAAGTAATATGTATTCCATAGGTGCCTCTTTCCTCGTTGGGTAGCGAGTTGGGGAATTCCCGGGGAGGGAGGGGGGAGGGGGGGGCGTTTACGCGGGAATCTGCGATGTGGCAAGGTACAAAGTAAAGTGACCCCAGTGCCAGATCTACATCCCCCGCCCCGGTCCATGATCCATGGTCCATGTACCTAGGTACCTAGGTACCAGTTAACCTTCACAGTCAAAGTCACGGTCACGGTCACAGTCAATAATCGACCACTTTGCAACCCCAACGCATCCCATCCTACATGCTCAACCGACACCGTTCCCTTCTTCACCATCTTTGACATTGGGTGAATCAATCATCATCAGCATCATCATCGCATCTAGCTGGCCTCGCGCCGCCGACATGCCCACATACCTATGCCATGGCTTTCGGTGGTACCGTCGCAGCATTCGCGTCTTTGTCATTCTCAACAACCTCGATGAGTGCGCTCCAGACTGGATCGTCGGCAGGAACACAGCTGCCATCTTACTTAGTCAGCTCGCCGAGTCTTTCCCCTTTGTGCCAAGGTTGGAAAACGAAGATGGCAGCTTCAAGAAACTAGGTCTTCCGGCAGCAGCGCCGGCAGAGACGACACAATCACTTTGCTATGATGACGACCTGTCCATGCCGCCACCCAGAGCCCCTTCACATGAGGACAGTGTTCTCATGTATGAATGGTCGCCCATCAAGCTTCTAGAGGAGTATGATGAAGAGGAGATGGATCATGCTGCCCGGCCATATGCTTACATAGCCGACCACGTAGTACGTGTCGACTTGGGCGCAGATGTTTTGGCTGCAATGGCCACATATGACTCCACGCTCAAGGAACACAACGCAGGGTGGTTCGAGCAGCTACGTGAAAATGTGCAACCTGAGGAACAGTCACGCTGGTACCTGGTGGTTTGCGCCGACACGGAGAGGAGAGCACCAGAAGAGGAAGGCAGTGATAGCGACACTGAAGGCGACTTGAACGACACCGACAATGGGCCAATTCCAGCAAGACAACAAACGCCTGAGACTAAGGCATCCCCGTCACTGCCAATATCAGAACTGAGCGAGCAAGTGCCTGTGGAGCCTTCCTTTCTGAGTCAAGATCCAATTGGGTGTGAACAACGTCCAGCCCAGCGCCTTAAAAAGAAGATTTCATTTCGACGACTGTTTCAAAAAAAGAAGGAAAATGCATTCAAAAGGGAGTGACTGATTGTAGCTTGGGATTTGTTGATTCGATGATGATGACGATGATAATGACGATGATGATAACGATAGATGCTCGGCACCGCGCTGAGATAGCATGGAGTCCAATCGGGATGCCCATTGTAGCATTGTCGTACGGCCTGGCGTTTCTACTAGAGGGAATACATGGATGCTTTTAACAACTTTAGATTTGAACATCGGTCAAAACAGATATTTTTATTTTATCTTTTGGGGGACAGGGTGGCATCGAATGGCGGGTTAATTATGAGACTGCGATGTCAAAAGTTTGTTGAAGGAGGCCGCAGGTGCGCCTATTTCCCCAAGGCAACACGCAATTGTCAATTACCTTACTATGAAATAAATAGGGAAGCTTATATATATAGAAGTGTATATCTGCTACACCCAGTATAAACCTTAATAGAATGCTGGGTTGAAGAAGACGGTAAATGGCGTCCATCACGTGGAGAAGAGGCTGGGCTAGCTCAGCCAGCTCCAGCGCCAGCTCCTTGCAAACCAATCCACTTCCATCAAACCACCAATTCAACTAAACCCGACAAGCCATCGCAGTAACTAACGAACAGCGCATGACGCCCTCCACAGCCCTCCACATGCGATAACACGGCAACCGCCAGCGCCATGGCCGTCCCTACCGCCGGCCGAAGCCCCCCGTTTCCCAAGACAGTCGCCCGGTTTGCACTCGACAGCGATGAAGAGGCCATTGAGGAAGACCTGCGCTCCGAGGTAGGCGGCTCGGAGGCCTACGAGATGGTAAACGGCGCGGCGACCGACCCTCTGCTTTACACGCCGGATGAGGAGGCGGTCGTGAGGAGGAAGTTTGATCGGAAGCTGGTTTTGTTTGTGGCTTTGCTTTTCATGCTGAGCTTCTTGGACCGATCTAGTAGGTTTTGCGGCTGTCTTTGTTTCTTGGCTTGGGGCATCAGGTGAAGTGAGATGAGCGAGGAGGGGAAACAAAGGAGGACGCTTTAACGAGGATGGAACATTGAGCGATGGAGACGGACTAACTACCTGATCAACCACAGACATAGGCAACGCCAGAATCGCAGGCATGGACCAAGACCTCCAGACCAACCCCCCCCAAGAAGGGTGGTACGAATGGGCCCTCACGGCCTTCTACATAAGCTACATCGTCTTCGAATGGATGTCCCTCCTCTACAAGCTCTTCCCGCCGCACGCAGTCGTGTCCCTCACCGTCCTAACATGGGGTCTCACGGCGTCCCTGCAGGCCATCGCCCCCTCATACCCGTACCTCGTCGGCCTGCGCGTCCTCCTCGGCATAGGCGAAGCAGGCTTCGCCGGCATCCCCTTCTACCTGAGCTTCTTCTTCCGGCGCGAGGAGCTGGCCTTCCGGGCCGCCATCTTCGTGTCCGCCGCTCCGCTCGCCACAAGCTTCGCCTCCACGCTGGCCTACATCATTGTCAAGCTCGCCTCGAGCCTCGACTCGCCCATTGCCCCCTGGCGCCTGCTCTTCCTCCTGGAGGGCTTCCCCTCCGTCGTCGTCTCCGTCATCGCGTGGTCTGCCGTTCCTGACTCGCCCGATACGGCGCACTTCCTCACGGCGCGGGAGAGGAAGGTTGCGCGGCTGCGGCTGCGGCCGCGTCGTCAGCAATATTGTGGGAGCTCGACGGGCGGCCTGCGGCCCCGCGAACTGCTGGCCTTGTTGGTCGACCCCGTTGCATGGATCACGTCGGCCATGTTCTTCCTTGCCAACATGGCGTACTCTTCGCTCCCGGTCTTTCTGCCCAAGATTATGACGGAAATGGGCCACGACCCGCTCACTTCGCAGGCTCTCAGTGCGCCGCCCTTCCTCATTGCCTTTGTCGCCGTCTTGTTCACGGCGCACATGTCGGATCGCCTGCAGACGCGGGCCGTCCCGCTTGTCTTCCATGCTTTGTCTTCTGCGGGTGGGTATGCTGTCCTTGCGCTGGCGCAGACTCTGCATTTGCCTTCTTTTCTGCGCTACATGGCCGTATACCCTGCTGCGGTAGGGTTTTTCAATGTCGTTACGCTCATCCTTACATGGAACATTAACAACCAGGCTAGCCAGACTAGACAAGGTGGTGGATTCGCCGTCATGCAGTTTATAGGGCAGTGCGGTCCGCTTGTCGGCACGAGGCTGTATCCTGATCGCGACGCGCCTTATTATACGAGTGGGAATGGGGTCTGTGCTGTGGCCATGTTTGCTGTTGCTGTGCTGGCGGTAGTGTTGAGGACATATTTGCAAAATAAGAATCGGAAGATGGATCAAGCCGAGAGGGAGTATTTGGGAAAAGGGGGACCTGTGGAGGAAGAACAAGGCTTGGTGGGTTCTGGGAAAAGAAGAGCAGAGCCAGGCCAGAATTTTCGGTATATGTTGTAGATGAAATATGGGTCACTTATGAGTTGACTGGGCTGAATAGCAACATAATGTTCGTTGCAGATATAGCGTGTCTAGCGATTTTTTTCTTTATTGCTCATTTCGGATAGACTTCATATAATTTATACTTGTATCTTCATGACCAAATACTTGGGTCTTGTTTTCGTAATTGATCGCAATTGTAGCTATTCCTCATGGGGTTTTCAGTGTAAGATTTTTCATCGTTAAGAAAACCCTCGGATTTCACTTGGCAAACATTCCTGGAGGGGCTCGGTACCGGCTCACACCATCCTCCCACCAATCTTCGCTTCGGCGCTTTTTTCCGAATCCCATAACTGCATTGCTGCCGCTTGCCTTCTTTGTAGCAGCGTCAAGGACCTTCTTGTTTTGCTGACGATCACTCTGCAGCCCAGTGTTCCGTAGATGCCTCTGATTCTGGTTCTTGAATCTGCGATATGCTTCTGTAAGGCGACAACTACTTTTGTGGTAGACTTTTCGAGCCCACTGTCGAATTGCCGCCAACCGCCGACGCTTTGTCAAAGATCGGGTGAGACTGCGCAGAGAGAAGGTTGATGCCTTGCGCTTTGAAGGCTGAAAATCATTCGAGGCACCGTCTAAAGCAGGAATCGACCTACATTTGAATTCTGGACTCACATAACGCCGCGCTTCGATCGTGCCGTCATACTGGTGGCTCAAATTCCTCAATGCTCCCGAAGGCTGACTGGATACATGGGATATTGGGGTAGTGTCACCCGCTGGGGAGGGTGGAGTTGAAGGGGACAATGAGAAGAAGCCGTTTCGCTGCGAGAGCGAGTCGGAGGGGAAAAGTTCCGAACTATCTGTCAGAGCATAGTTGTTGTAGGATGTTTTCGTAAGTGGACGGCCGGCATCCTGCCATTCTGTAATGGCCGCCTCAGTATCTGCAACAAGCTCAAGATGACTTGTGTCGCCCACAGCCTCCTTATGAGAGAGAACAGAGACAGGGGAGTTGGATCTAAGGTTGGATAAATCGTCATTCGCACGACCAAATCGCGACAGTCCAGAAAAGCTGAGTCTATTGCCTTGGTCGTATTCTGAGAATGGGGATTGAACTCTGGGCGTGTTGTGCCCAGCAGACGGATATGATGACGACGTGCTTCGAAAAGGTCCCGTCCTGCAAGGAGGTGGTGGCGCCTGACTACTATCATCAATCCGCAGTGCTTGATGTACCCGGGCAAGAAACTCCGGTGTATCTGGAGCTATGTGACATGCCGGCGGCGCTGCAGGTCGTTGTAATGCATCGGATAGGCTGGGATCCTGCCTGTTGGAGTTCGGCTGATAATGATACGATGCCATGGGAGCTCTCTTAGAGCTACATTTCTTTACAGCTGACTCTGAGCTCCAGATGTTGCTGTCGGACGGATTCTATTCTGACCAAAGGACATCTTCGCAGTCCGTCAAAATCGGCTGTGTTGAGGCCAGGAGGTGGTCGTCTTGGGGTGTCAGATTTTCATTTTCGTCGGCAAGTCCCTCGGAGAAGAGGGGAATGGGACTATTAGGGCCAAGATTTTTTCGAACAGAAGGAGACGAGATTGTGGAATCTCTCATAGAATTATGGTGTAGCCTTTGCAAATAGGAGCGATGTTTTGCTGTGAGACTAAGTGTACTCGCCATGACGAGGGTAAATGCGATTTAAAGCTGCTCCAAAAATTGAAAAGGACTTTGACACAGAGAACTTCGTGCGCGAGGTTCGAATATGGCTGGCTTTGCTATTCTTCACCTCGCTTCATGACCCGGGTCGCACCTTCCAGTGTTGGCATTGAGTTATTACGTCGTCAACCGACGAGACGAAACTCATTTCTCCTTTTGTCAAGTAAAAAAATCAATCTATCTAAAGTTCCTCTCTGTACGTTATCCACTTCTTTTCTTGGAAGAATCCGTGGCTAATAAAGTAGTAGAACGATCTCAGAATACGTCCCGACGATGGGAAAGCACACACTTTATCTGGCCACCTACGACCGCGGCACATACTCAATCACTGGTAAAGTCAAGCCTTACCACTGGTAATACATTATACAAATCGACCTACGTGAGAACGAAAACTTAGGCATTGCACACCAATTGCGCGGCATGCCTGGGGGCTTCTACTATAGAGGTCCGGAACACGTGGATCTCGCTAAGTCCGGTTCTCTCAAAGAGGAACTAGAGATTGGTGAGGTTGACGACTCGAATTAAAATAGGGTGCATGAAATTTTGAGTAGTGTGCGAACCGAGAAGGATGAGTCGTCCGGATGGAACTGTCAGAATTGGGCGCTTGACGGATTCGAGATGTTGAAGGAGGAGGGTTTTGTTTATGACTACTTAACACGGGACGCCTTGAAAAACTGGTTAAAGGAACCTTAAATGATGTAGCTATAAGTAGTATAGATCATCAAGTCTAGAAAATTTCAAGTTCCATGTCAGCTTCGGTCTCTGGCTGATACGCCGTCATGATTTGATTTACAATATCAATCCACCATTGTCGAGGCCGAGAACCAAATAAGGCTTTTCGGTATTCCCACCACTCAGGCCAGAAACCCGCCATTTCCCAGTCCACAATTCCAGTAACAGAGCCTGTTGTAGGATCAAGAAGAATATTCTCCCATGAAAGATCTGCATGCTCGAATATTATACAATAGCTGTTAGGAAGCATATTATGATATTTAGCTACCCATTTAGGTTGTGGACAATTCTTAACAGGGCTAATAAGGAAGTCGTGAAACTCAGCAACAGACGCAAACGGGCCACACATAGATATATTGTCCAGCCGATGGTCATACGCAGGCCCTCCAGAGCAGGAACCAATCCAGCTAGATCCAGACGGGCGAAGGCGATGCAACTGGCCTAGGTATAATTGAAGCTCAGAGATCGTTTGCGCCCTTGCTCTTTCTGTCATTGTTTTTGTTGGCCATGCTTCATCTAGCTGTTGCCCGGGAATTCGTTCCATTAAAATCCAACCTGGTTCATGGTCGCTTACACCAAGGTGCATTTCGAGGATTGATGGTACAGGGATTGAGGTGTGACTTCGTACGTAGTCTATGGCTTCGGCTTCTCTGCGAAGCCGGAAGGAATTAGCCTGTTTACGGAAGGGTATTGAAGGCTTGCTATCAAGTCCGGCGGTGGATGTGGTAGCCATTTTTTGTACTCATAAAGTGTACATAATGGTGAACAAGTTTCGGTGGCCGAGAAATGCAAACTAGGTACTGAGGACCCAGACTACAGCCCGGCGTTCAGAATCGGGATCAGGATTTTATTTCGCCCGGAGGCATGTCCCTACTCGTGCCGCGTCCCACTATATTTGGACCCAGCAAACTCCCACCAATTAACCGCGCGTGCGTGGATAAACCGTGTCGTTTCCATATGAATGTAGCGGCACGACTGGGATTCTAACTTTAGAAGAACTTGCTGCGCGGGGTGCTGCCAATGGCATCACCTTTGACCCCGACAAGACGGAGGACATACATTGCTTTTTGAAGACTCACAGAAACACCCCAGCCGTGCGGCACAGTGACACAGAGAAGTATCCGGGGAAAGCGATGTGGTGGCTGGGCCTCTGGCTGGACGAAAGGTTGACGTGGGACTTGGAGGTTTTTTTTTTTTTTTTTTTTTTTTTGTGGGGGGAGGTACAATGCAGCGTGTCGGAGGGGCTTAAAGGGGAAAAAAAGCTCCCGGTAGTTAGTTATTCCGCCTTTTGTTTCTTCTTCTATCGAAAGGAGGAGGCAAGAAATGATGGATGGACGGAGAACCCGAGCGAAATCAGGTTTGGTCAAGCACATAGCTAGGAATTTGGACAGGTAGATACAATCTTGTGCCGGACAAACTAGAATGAATTAATTACCAGTCTTGCTACGCCGTCCGATACACCGGCGGGCATCTCGAGAATGATGAAACCGGCCTGCATGCACGTCCACCGCCATTCTAATGCATGTGTCCAACGTATACGAAGTACGCATCTCAGCAATACCCAGACCGCACTAATCCCAGACATCAGATTCCCCAGAGATAGTCCGGACTTCGGCGGTCCACTGATCCAGATCCAATTCAATTACCAAGTACCCCTGCAACCGCTCTGCTAGGCTCCGGTACAACCCAGCGGGGGCCCACCTGGAGCATCTTGAATCCCCCCTTCCCGCTCGTCCTTTTGGACCATTTTCAAGCTTCAATTTCTCCCCCTCCCCTCATTTTGTATTTTATACACCCCGTCCCATTTTGCAAGGGCACAGCAAAATAGGCCTATTGTTGCTGGCTGCTTCTTAGCTGTGGCATCCGCTCCCAATTGACTAAGTAGTCCAATTCTCCTTCATTGCCGGCGATTACTTTCTGAGGCTGTACTTATTGCTTGGTGGGTTGTGAGTCTTGTCCGCTTAAGGATTTCCAGAATTGTCGCATCGTTCACCGCAATACTAAGTTCCGCCATCGCTTGACCTTGCGGGATTCTTTTCAAGTGGCCAGAACACCGAGCCCCCTCGATAGCACCGCCAAAATGCACATCAAGGATATGCTGCTGGAGGCAGAGAAGGGCGGCCAACCGTCCTTCTCCTTCGAATACTTCCCACCCAAAACAGCACAAGGTGTTCAGAACCTGTACGAACGTATCGACCGCATGTACAATCTCGGTCCCAAGTTCATCGACATCACCTGGGGCGCCGGTGGTCGAATTGCAGAGCTTACTTGTGAGATGGTGCTTCAGGCTCAGTCCGTTTACGGTCTCGAGACTTGCATGCATCTGACTTGTACCGACATGGGCATGGAAAAGGTCAACGATGCTCTTCAAAAAGCTTACAAGGCTGGATGTACCAACATTCTCGCTCTTCGTGGCGACCCGCCTCGAGACCAAGAAAAATGGACGGCTGCTGAAGGCGGCTTTCAATATGCCCGTGATCTGGTCAAGCACATTCGGGCCACCTACGGCGATCACTTCGATATTGGCGTTGCTGGCTATCCTGAGGGATGTGACGACAACAAGGATGAGGAACTACTGCTAGACCATCTAAAAGAGAAGGTGGATGTGGGTGCGTCTTTTATCGTCACGCAAATGTTCTACGATGCAGAAAATTTTATTCGTTGGGTTGGCAAAGTTCGTGAGCGCGGTATCACAATTCCTATTCTCCCTGGAATCATGCCCATTGCTACCTATGCTAGCTTTCTGCGGAGAGCTAAGCACATGCAGTGCAAGATCCCCGAAGCTTGGATGGCGGCTCTCGAACCTGTCAAGAACGACGACGTTGCCGTTCGTGAGATTGGGATGACCCTCGTGGCGGAAATGTGCCGCAAGCTCCTAGCCAACGGCATTCACCACTTGCATTTCTACACCATGAACCTGGCCCAAGCCACCCGCATGGTCCTGGAGGAACTACATTGGGCACCTTGTGCCGAACGGCCTCTGCAACACGCCCTGCCATGGAAACAGTCCAAGGCTCTGGGCAGACGGGAAGAAGATGTGCGACCTATTTTCTGGCGCAACCGCAACAAGTCCTACGTTCTTCGCACACAAGATTGGGATGAGTTTCCCAATGGACGATGGGGTGATTCTCGGTCTCCAGCCTTTGGCGAGTTGGATGCTTATGGCATTGGTCTGACTGGCACCAACGAAGCGAACCGAAAGAAATGGGGAGAGCCACAGACGGTGCAGGATATTGCCAACATCTTTGTGCGCTACCTGAATCATGAGCTCGACTCTCTTCCCTGGAGCGAAGCACCCCTTACCAGCGAAGCAAACCCCATCAAAGACCGACTGATTGCGTTGAACAAGCGGGGTCTGTTAACCATCAACTCCCAGCCTGCAGTAGACGGCATCAAGTCCTCCCACCCTGTTCACGGCTGGGGTCCGTCCAACGGCTATGTTTACCAGAAGGCGTACCTGGAGTTGCTCGTCCCAGCTTCAATTTTCACCGAAATGGTCAAGCGAATTGAGTCCAAACCCACCTTGACCTACTATGCCGTCACCAAGGATGGCGAATTGAAGACGAATGCTCCCTCTGATGGCCCCAATGCTGTAACCTGGGGTGTCTTCCCCGGCAAGGAGATTGTGCAACCCACCATTGTGGAGAGCGTTAGTTTCCTGGCTTGGAGAGACGAAGCATTCAGACTTGGAACAGACTGGGCTCACTGCTTTGCGTCGGAGACACCCAGCCGTGTTTTGCTTGATAAAATCATGAATGAGTGGTACTTGGTCAACGTTGGTAAGTTGATTTCAGACTCTCAGATCCCTCATCTATTCTACGCGCAGGACACTAACGACGCACAGTGAACAATGATTTCCATGAAAGCGAACCCGTTTTCGACCTCTTCGAAGGTCTCGAAGTCAAGGGCCTCGATGAACCAGGCGCTGTGTCATAAGTCTATTTTTTCATCACATTCGATTGGCGAACAAGCTTCTCCTGCTCCACCAAGAAAGCTTTGCATTGGCAGCGGTTGCAGTCAAACAGGACGAACATTTAACTGGCGTCTTGTACCGGAACGCAGCATTTCTTTTCTTTAATGTCCTTTCTTTTTGCAATATTCTATTCTTTGATTGTTTTTGACGGCCAAGCAATTTGCATGGTGAAACGGCGTTTAAGCACAAATTCATGGCAAACAGGCGGGGGTAAAAACTCGTGACTTTTTCAACAAAAAGCTACACAAATGAAGCAACGGAAGGAAGGGACCCAAGTGACGAGGAATTTTCGGATGGAAAAGGGGAAAAAAGGGCACAGACGATCCGAACAATGCAACGCGTCACGACGACTGGAAACGAAGAGCAATGGAATTTGGGTTTGATGCCACTTTTTCCTTTGCATGGGTTTCATTTCGGTTTTTTTTTTTTTTTTTTCATATTCATGTTGCACAATGAATGCATGATACATCTACACATATATCTCAACGATACCCCGCCTATGCACAGCCAGATGTGTTTAGACACGCAGAGAGGATAAGTCAGCAAGTGGAGGGCAAGGTCGGAAGACGGAGGTGTCTTCAATAGAAGCGAATTTGAGCCTATTCCGAGACAAGCTTTTGCCATACTATACGTGATGTATTCCGTCGTAGTAGGTATCTAGTTTACGCAAATAAGATTGATGTTTCACAGTACGGAGTCTCTTGCGCTCTTCCTATGAATGGCTACTAATGTGTAGATTACGCAGGGACAGAAATTACACCGATACTCATACCTGCAGTAGCAACCTTGGCTGTCAGTCAGTGTCACAAGGAAAAAAAAAAAGCATGGCCAAACCATCTGCACACGAGGCCAGTCTAACTATTTTACTATCCGATTTTAACGAACCTGGATTGAATCGCATCGTGTAAAGTTGTGGAATCAAGTGCTAGGGAAGAAAGCAACTCATGCGTACAGACACATCCCAATACCGAATTATGTACTCCGTCAGTCGCTCCTCCGTCTTGGCATGGTGTCTTGCGGCGGCATGTCTCGGTGACCGTCTTGGCAAGACGAAGGATACCCCATCCACCTCTACGAGGACTGAACCAGTTTCCATGGCTGAGTGCGCTGCAGGAAGTGTGCTCTACCGGTTAGATTCACGGCTAGACTTGGCTCGGAATAAGGCCATGCTGTGTGTGCGAGAACCCTTCTGCCCGGCTGCTCATCTAGACTCGACTGTCCGAGAATGATGCAGTCTGTGCCTGATCGGCCCTCATCCAGCTACCTGTACTGCGGCCTTGTCAGTATATTTTCATACAGCTCGTAGTCCTCTCGAGTACGCCTGGCTTGGTCATCAGCTCGTTCTGGCCGCGTTGCCTTGCTTTAAGATGGAAACCCCTGGACTTGACGAAACTAAATCTACAGCTTTACCTCCCGCAACCGGAATATGTATCGTCAACGCAGAATGGCTTGTGAAGCAGTTGTCAACGTACTCGGGCACTGTCCTTCTCTGTAGTAGTATGAAGAGACAGGAACAGTGTGAGCATGGCCCCTTCTTTCTACACGATTTTTTTGTTCTTGGTTCATGGTAGAATATAAACGGCACGACATGAACGACTGCCCAACAAGGATGCCCGCTGCGCTCTTATTACTACAAATACAATCCCGGTTGCCAACCCCATCTACAGCCCTGATACCATCGTTACCAGTCATCACCAACCTCATAGTCCATATTCACAGCCCTCTTCTCCTCCCCATGCCTCCCTCCATCCTCTCCATCCATACCAGCCATTGCATCACCTGCCTCCGAGCCTTCCTCCTGCACGACATTCTTCGCACCAACTGGCGCCGGCGCCGTATTTACCCACGCAAGCTCCAACTTACCCTCCACACCAGGCAACTCCTTCCCGTGAAGACTAAAGTAGAACTTCTCAGCCGTCTTGCGATCCCGGAACGAAACATGCGTTACAGATGGAGTCGTCTCGACAGACTCAAATTCACCCATGTTCTAGCACCACATTAGCATTGATCTAAATCGGAAGAACAGAGTCGGACATATGGGCTCACAAGTAAGAAGTGTCGCAGTTTCTCGTCCTTTCCAGATGGGGTAAAGTCGACACCCGTAACAGCAAGCTTCTTGGGACGATTGTCGATGGAGAACTGCGCATACGCAGCATGTCTTCCTGCTTGACCACGAAATGACCCGCGTCCTCTTGGTGCGAACCCTCCTGCGCGGTAGCCTCCGCGGTAGCCTCCGCGACCTCTGTAACCACCAAAATGTGGATATACGATGGCTTGATCTGCGACATCGGGGTCGATTCCTAATATCTTAGCTTCTTGTTCTAGAGCGGCAAGCTTAGCACGGAGCATATCCGCGCTGGAAGATGAGCCCGATGGAGGTTCATTGCTGCCATTCTTCTCTGCCAGCTTGGCTCGCAGACGCTCTGTTTCTACCTGGTGCTTGGCCAACAGTTCCTGCTGTTGCCTCTCCAATTGCTCTCGCTGTTTTTCCAGCTCCATCTTCTTCTCCTCTCGCTCTTTATGAAGTCGCTGCGCTTCTTCTTGCTTCCTCTGAAACTCCTTCATGTCCATCTCGACTTCAACGTCCATCTCGCCTGGACTACTACCGGGCTTTGGACCCGGCCCATTCGGTATTGAAGCTGGTATCTCGTCCTTTTCATCCTTGTACCAGAAGACTTTAACAAACCGGTTGTCAAATATGACTTTAGGAGACCGATAGGCGTCGTTGGCAGATGACCACTTGCTGTACTTGACTATTGCCAAGTGCTTGTATGGTTGCATTGAAACGTCGAGGATCTCGCCAAATTGGGAAAAAAAACCGCGTACTTGTTCTTCGCTGAAATGGTCTTCTGGGATATTTTCCACAACAATAGTCGTCTTTGATTGATCATTTACAGGCCCCTCAGCCGAGAAGGATGCACGCGCGCCCCCTTTGCGTCCACCTCGTTGCGTTCCCTGTTGCCTTCCCTTGCGACCACGCCCTCTGCCCATGTCCATATTGGGAGGAGCAAATGGCAACATCATGGCATTGCTGGGGTCATATTCTGCTACATGTTAGCAAATTTCAAGGGAGTCTTTCCAAAGAGTTCCGGGGCCAAGAGAGACTATGCAACGGCAAATGGAAGCCCATCCAATTGCATCCACTTACCATCTTGATTCGATCCCCCACCACCATGATCGTAGAGACACGTACTCCCTCTCGAGCAATATCCTTTAGTATCAAAGTCTCTACATCTCTTCCTCCTCTGGCCATTTTCTCGCCCACCCACACAGCTCCCAAGCCACCTCGGCGCATCCCCCATCCCCGGAAAGGGCATGCCCATAGCGTGCATCCTCATAATCGCCTCCATAGAATTATTAGGATCGAAAGGCGGCATCATCATACCCATCGGGTATTGCTGTCCTTGCATCTGCACTTGACCTTGTCCGTGGCCGAGTCTATCATCTGTGCGACCATTTCTTCGACCTCGTCTAGGCTGCTTCATCGCCCGACCATTAGGACCCTGTCTTTCAACATCCTCGCTGCCGGCCCCCGTCTCGTCAAGTCGCCTCTTGCGTGAAAATTCAGGACTCGTCTTCGTGGGGGGCGACGAATCGGTAGGCACGTGGTTCTTTGGCGGCGGCGGCGGCGGCGGCGGCGCACCAGGCATGTACGATCGGTAGGCAATCGCTTGGAAGACATCGTCTAGAAACTGTTTCGGATCTGCACAGCGCCAATCAGCAAACTTTGGCAAGACCTTTATATTGAGATTTGCCTGTTATCAATGAGACCAAGAAAACCAAGGACTAACCCTCTGTCAAAAAATCCGGGATCTCCTGCTCGCACAAGCTCCTCACACTCTCTTTGTCGCCATCGTGCTTTAACAGCGCGATCACGTATTCCGCCAGCACATCCGCGTCGGCATCCGATCTAGATACAGAATTCCTGTCAGAAATAATGCCAAAAAAGTTTCAGAAATAAGCTCGGACATACGTGTTTTCAATACGCTTGACGATCCAAGCCTTTAGAAGTGGCGCATCTTCTTCGGAAAATAACATGGTAGATTGTCGCGTTGATAGATTCCTCTGCGTCAGCTCGAGAGGACCCAGATGTTCAGATCATCCGTGAGGCAGTAATTATATATTTTCCCTCCTAAGTTGAGTTAGTAATTGACAAGAAGGCGATGTGTGATGGCTTAGGTGACGAAAAAGTTGGAGGCTAGCTGTTGGTGACGTTGGACTTTTTTGGGTGCCTAGGTACACAGCTAGGCGGTTAGTGGACCTCTATTGGCTACTTTTTGCGCCAGGGTGTGGCAAGTGCCGTGCGACTGGGAATGGGATGTGGATCCATTCATAACGACACAACGACACAACGTAGACAAGCACAGGATGGCCCAGCAAAGATAATTCGTACTTCTACTGCTTTGGTCGCCAAAATCATTCCTCCTCCGGCATCTGAAATGCCCTATTACACGCGAGAACAACAAAGCACAGTTTACATTCTTGAGCGTTCAATTGATCTTAGACGACATAACTACATATATGAAAAGCCGAACAATGCTTCCCTTGATTATAGCCTCAACCTTGCTTTTGGTTGCCTTGTTGTTTTCCTTTTCTCGGTGGGCTTGCCCGTGGACTGCCCTCACCGTTTTCAATATCCGTTTAGGTTGCCACACCCAGGGTTCCGCGAGGAAAGCGCCCTAAGCCTTTGCTAGTAACCTATTGACGAGATGTGCCCATGGTGGCACGATGCATAATTCTATCGGCATTCGCAAGAGCCATTTACAGTTTGTCATAATACTGGAAGAAGAGTTAGCACAGGTTCGATCAGACCTATCAAGTGAAAGATTGTGAAAACAACTTACGTTCTCAATGCCAGGAACCTCAATCTTGATGCCCTTGCGCTTACGCATCTCAGTAACAATGGCTCCAACTTTTGAGGTGGCATCAAGAGGAGAGCCACCAGGCAGGACCTGCCAGTGGTCGAAGACGGACTGAGGGAAGGCCTGACCAGATGTGGCCTGACGCAGGTCACCGTTGAAGCCGAAAGATTCCAAAACAGGCAAGTAAGCTTTGATGGTAAAGAGAGGAGTACCAGGACGCTGCTCCTCGTTGAAGACGTGACCGCGACGGCGGGTAAGGACACCGTATACACCACCCATGGCCTGCTCGGGAACCTGAATTTCGACCATGTAGACGGGCTCCAGCAAAGCGGGCTCAGCCAATAGCGCAGAAGCGTACAAGACACGACGGGCAGTGGGGATGATCTGGCCACCACCACGGTGAATAGCATCAGCATGCAAGGTGACATCAAGGATATTGAAGCGGATAGAGCGCATGGGCTCTTCAGCAATGGGACCCTCACGGGAAGCCCACTGGAAACCAGAGACAACGGAATCCTTGATTTCGTTCAAGTATTGAACGGCTTTGGTCTGGTCGACCAGCAGGTTGGCACCCGTGCCGTCAGGGCCGAAACACCAGATTTTACGAGCATCAGTGACATCCCAGCCGAAGTCGTCCGCCATAATACGGGCACGAGCCTTAAAATCATCACGGGCAGAGACCTTGCCGCTCTCAATGGCCAGGGACAAATCCTCACCAATGGGCTCAGCAACCATGTACAGACGGTTGTGCTTGTTGGGTGACTTGGACAGAGCAGTCATGCTGGACTTGCCCTGGACGGTCTCACGGTACTGGACGACGGGGTCAGAGATGATGAGAGGTACGCCAGCGTGGTCTTCCTCGAGATCCTTCAAGCAAATTTCGAGATGCAGTTCACCGGCACCAGCAACAATGTGCTCACCGGACTCGGAGTGCATGGTAAGGACGCAAGGGTCAGACTTGGACAGACGCTTGAGACCTTCGACCAGCTTGGGAAGATCCTGGGCGTTCTTGACCTGGACGGAACGTTGGACGACAGGAGATACAGAAAACTTCATGACCTTGAGGTTGTGGGCGGTTTCGGAAGTGGTAATAGTACCAGATTTGAGCAAGAACTGGTCAATACCAACAAGACCGATAATGTTACCGGCAGGCATGTCATCAATTGGCTCGACCGTTTTGCCCATCATGAGAACAGTGCGTTGAATGGCCTTGATGAACAGATCATCCTTCTTGCCAGGAGTGTAGTTGGGACCCTGAATGCGGACCTTGAGACCAGAGCGGACAGTACCTGAGAAGACACGACCGAAGGCGTAGAATCGACCCCTATCGAGTGCGGGCACCATCTTACTGATGTAACACATGAGAGGACCCTTAGGGTCACAGTCACGAATACCGATGGCGGCCTCATCATCCGGAGGACCCTCGTACAGCGTCTCGGCACGGTACTTTTGGGCAGTAACGGGGGAGGGAAGGTGGAGAATCATCATTTCCAGCAAAGAATCAGCAGCGGGCAGGAAAGTTCGCATGACAACCTTGAGCAGCTGCTTGCCCTCCTTGGCGCGGTCCTCAGCGTTGAGCTTGAGGTTGAGCTTCTCGAGGAGGGTGGTGATCTCGTCATTCTTGAAGTTCATGACGGCGTTGAAGATCTTGAAAATAGGATCCAGGATGAACTGGTTGAAGGCACGCTCGAGCTGCTTGCCCTCGTAGGTGCTATTCTTGGTCCACTTCTTGGTGTGGGGGTTGAAGTAGTTGTCACCCTGTGATGAGGATGTTAGCGGTTGACATCCTGGCGGCCGTCGATTAAGGTCATGATCATGGCGTGGAGAAACCCGTGAGATATACGTACCCATAGACGTTCCATCATCTTGTTCTTGTCGACACCAAACTTCTTGGCATATCGGACAGCAAACTGACGGACAGTGAAAGCCCAGCCATGGAGGCCGGAGCCGAAAGCAATGGTACCCTTGTCAGGGTAGACCTGGACGTCACCTAGCGACTTGTCGAAGTAGGTGGAGATGATGACGTTGACGGACTCGATCGTTCGGGAGAAGGACTGGTACAGGTCCTCCTTGGAGACCTGAAGCTCAAGAAGAGCACGGTCGACTTTGTTGATGATAACGACGGGCTTGATACGCTCACCGAGAGCCTGTCGGAGCACAGTCTCGGTCTGGACGCACACACCTTCGACGGTATCGACAACGACCAAAGCACCGTCAGTGACACGGAGAGCAGCAGTAACTTCAGAAGAGAAATCAACGTGACCGGGAGAGTCGATCAGGTTGATCAAGAAGTCCTGACCGTCGGTCTTCTGTCCGACAATATCCTTGACATCCTCGGGGTCTTCAAGGCGACCATACAGAGAGATGGCAGTCGATTTGATGGTGATACCACGTTCCTGTTCATCTATACGAGTATCTGTTGCTCTCGCTTCGCCGGCCTTTGCGCTGGAAATGATACCGGCCTTGGCGAGAAGAGAGTCGGTCAGGGTAGACTTGCCGTGATCGACGTGGGCAATGACGGACATGTTACGGACATTGCTAGGCTTGTCCATAAGCGCACGGATCTCGGCGATGGTGAAACTAGAATTCGAGGAAGAGATATAATTAGCATGATGTTGCTTGCAACTCCTACGTTGAGCACCACCGGTAGGACACAAGCAGAAAAGAAAAAATTAAAGGAAAAATCTAGCAGCTTCGTCCCAAAGCTCGCTTAAACGATGATACCATGACGAGAAGAGAAAAATGTCGCCAAGTATACGCTCGGATTTGCGAATTCATAAAGTACACATCAGCAAAAGCTTGCACTTACTTGACCATTTTGGCGGTGTTGTTGAGGGCGACCTCGTTCGGTGGGAAAAGTAGTTGTAGGAGGAAAAGTTGCTATCGCCGATGCTGAGCAAAGCGGGGTTGAAGATTTTCTATGAACCCCGCGCTCAGGATTGGACTACTTATGAAAGCGAAGAGTTGGCCACCTAGTAGAGAAGGGATGACTCAATGACGCAGCAAATGAGTCAAACGTGACGAAATGCGAAAAGAGAGACAGCAACACTGTCACTCTTTTGAAAATCGTCCACTTGAGGGTAACTGAGGGTGATGGGGAAGGGAGAGGGAGGAAGAGGGATGGATGGGGTCAAGGAAGGTGGAAGAGATATGTCTGGTCTACGGAAAAAAACAAAGAAGTGGGGTGGAATGAGTGAAATGAACGAATAGCCAAGCCAGCCAGTCCCCTCGGGTGTCTTTGTGGCCTGTGTGTGGCCTGTAGTCGTGGGCAGGCCATTATTTTCTACGGGCAAGCACCGTCAACGAACAAACGACGCTTGAGGCCTGGTATCAATACCAAATACCTAGGTAGATGCATACTCCGTATTCATAACATAATTACCTACACAATGCAGCTTGATGCAGCTTGAGAGGCTCTATCTTGCTTGGTCCACTAATCCTACGATTCTCCCAGGGTGAGAGCATACAAATACACATTGTGTGCATCTAGTACGCCACTGGGGGTACAGTTAGGTACCTATGTACTCCGTATAACCCCTCCTTGGCCCCTCCTTGGCCCCTCCTAGGTCGCTCATCTCTAGCCCTTCCATCCAATTACCACACAAGTCCGCTGCCTAGTGAGAGCCGGCCCATGCTGGTAATAAAAAATTAAAAATTGCAGGCAGGTGGTTGAGAGGGCAACAGCCCTCCACCCCTACCCACCTGCAGTTGAGATGGTACCTAGGTACCTAGTACGTACCTGCACAATGTACAGAGTTATCCTCATAAGTCATACAAGAATGATATTGTCAATGTGCACAGGGTTTTGTTCTTGTGCCGCACTTGTCTAGACATGATTTTCACGTAAATTTTAATTAAACCCTTAAATATAGTGTATACCTTCATCATCGTGCTATTTCACAGTTTATCACAGTTTGCACGCCCTATTCGACCTCTTCATTAGCCCCATCGGTCTTCCATCATAGTCCCGGAAAATGTGAAACCTAAAGTTGAACAAAGTATGACTCTTATCGAATTACTCATCACAATCCCAAGATCCGCGAATACGCATCTTCCACCTCGCCGGCCAACTCAAGCAATGACACAATCACTATCTGATGAGTCAAGTTGGGGAGTCTATCTCGATGCAAGCCAATCCATTCAAGTGGCGGCGTTGCTTCTCCCATGTCGCGAAGCTGGGGCGTCTCAATTACAGGAGGTTCTAGAGCGAGATAGTCGTACTTGGACTGTGGGACGTTGACCTCAGCCGTGATCTTTTGCTGTTCACCCTCCACTTTTGGCTCCACTTCTGGCACACCTGTGATCTTGACAGCTGTCATGGGTAGCTGTCGGCCCCAAACTTGCTCGAGGGACTTGGAGTGATTCGCCCACATGCCTCGAATATAGCTGATGCGGGAGTAATTCCAGCCAACTTCGACTTTGCCTTCGAACGCACTCTTAAAAATGTACTCGATGTGATTGCTTGTGGGCTTTTGCCACGTCTGCATCACAGCTTCCACCCGAGGTACCTTGAGAATAGTTCCGCCACGGGAACCCGTAGATCGTTTCACAACATCCTCTACTGTCATTTCACTCATAGTCTTCGGTGCTTCGGCGTCCCGCACTCCAGCCAGCCCGATCCGCAGTTGACCCAACGTCATCCTTAAGATGCTGTGAATGCGCCTCTGTTCGATACTGGCGGAGAACCGAGCATACGCATTGAGAGCCTCCATCTTGAAAACTTGATGGTCCGAAAACGTGCTCGGGAAGACTCCAAGATTCAGAGCTTTCAACGTGACCACAACATCTGTGCTTAGAGAAATAGGGGACTTGGACAAGGTATCATCCACTGCTATCTTCGGCACGCCTATGGGCTGTTGCGGCAGTGACCCGCGTGAGGTTATGGATCGCCGTTTCATAAATTTCTCAATCTCTCTTAGCGATGATTCGAAATTCTCACGCCGCTCTTGGATAAGCTTTTGCAAAGCTTGATAAAGTGCGACAGATTGCGCAACCGAAGTCGTCGTTCCAAATACTTGTACTGCCTCACCATCCAATATGGCCACTAGGCGATCAGCGCTGCCTTCTTTCTGTTCTCGGACATTGTACATGAGAAACTTCAGAGAGGTCACGTCAGCAATTAAGAAGGCCTGGTAATCAAACGCCACCTTCGCCCGCAGCGCGTTGAATGCCAGAGACGCCTGCACAAGTGGCGTTTCGTTGAGAGCCTCTTCACGACGAGGCCAATGGATTGATGACCGAACCCTAAAGTCTTGTAGTGCAATGAATCCACTCAGCCGTCCAGTGCAGTCAATGCCAACCTTCTCAAAGCCTAGACACAAATTCTGCTCCCAATCCGATGTCTTCTTCGAGGATATCCAGAACTCGTTGATTTGGAAAATAGACTTGCCAATTGCTTGACCTAGGTCCACGCTGACATCAAGTGCTGCAATAGATATGGTAGCGGTCCATGGAAATGCAGCCGTGGCTGCAACCTCCTGATATCGTTGTACAAGATGCGCTTGTGATGTTTCTGTCGGCATCTTGAGGGCTTGCACTGGAGGCTTTTGCCGCAGTTCTTGGGGGTACCAAATCTCTCCAAATAACAAAAAGTCTTGAACTTGCTTGGCATTGACAGAGACCTTCATCGGGCTAACTTTAAGGATGGCGGACACTCCACTCGTTCCACTAAAGTGCTTGCTGTTCATGAATGAGATAGTGACTGAGTCTAGTTCAAAACTAGCCGTGGAATCACGAGAATACACGTGCTGCACCGACGCCTGTGGCTTGCTGATTACTCCAGAGACGGCGAAGAAATTACCTTGTTCCTTAGAGGTCACTGTATTTACAGTAAAGTATATATTATCAAAGCAAGTCATCGCAGACACTCTGGCAATAGGCTGACAGCTCAGAGAAAACTTCTGCCTTAAAATCCGAAGACCGAGGTTCAATCTTAAACGTCCTAGAACAGTACTAGGGTCTGCAGTGAGGAAATTATCCTCGTTTGCAGACTTGGCCGATCTTAATCTAGGCTGCCCTGGCTGTTCGGGACGGCGTTCAGCTTCGTCATTGTCACTGACAACTTTCTTGACAGAGGCCAGAACGTCGAAAACAAGTGGAACCACGGACGGGTAAAGAATATTGTTAGAAGCATTGATTTTGATCTCTCCGTAGAGAGTTGGGTCTTCTTTCCCGTTATCAAAATACTCGGCTTTCCAAGCAAGTCCTGGAGTGCGCAAGACGGCGCCGGAGCCTGAATCGTCTGCATTAAATTGACCATATTTGCCTGCCAATGCTGGGGGACTGTACTTAGACTCTGTCACAGCAGTGGCGGTATTTCTTTTGGTTGATACATATACGACAGCTCCTGCAAAATCGGCATCAAGGAGTAAGCTTTCCAACCTCTTCTTGCCAAATATGCTCTTTTGCCGTGGTGGCGGCGCTGCACTTTCAAGCTTCTTGGTTAGCGGTGCTTCGGTTGTTGCGGGCTTCTCTATACCCCACTGTGCTGATGCCGTCTGCACATTTTTCATAGACAGCGAGATGGATTCAATGAGATTTGCAGCAGGTATAATAAACCCAGAAGTCAATCGGAGATCCAAAGAATCTCCAATAGCTTGAAATGCCATACGTCGCGTGTTCGCCGTCGACACGTACGCGACATTGAATATGACTTCCGGTAGCAGTGCAGAGTGGAGTGACCGAACAGCTCGATCTTGACCTGGAGGCACAGTTTGGACGAGGAGATCCTCGATTGTCAAACGTGCGGATTTTCGAGTTCGAGTGCCAAATTCAATCAATTTGATGGACAAGATCAAGTCCTCTTTCATGCTGTCATCATCGACAGATTCGTCCGCAACATCCCAGGAGAAACTCATGTTCCTCAGCTCGAATCTATAGATTATGGATGAAAGAACTGACTCCAGGAAATCGGCATTTTGGCCCCAGTCGTCGTCATTATTGATCTTGATTCTAGGTTTGGTTTGTCTTAACTTCCGAAGGTACTCTAATTCCCTTGATGTGTCCAAGTCACGGATCCTGGACCCCATGTAGCCGACCACATCAATGACTGTAGAGACTGTTTCAGGTGATAAGTTCATCGCGAGGTCATCATTACGAAAATGTAGAGACCAGTCTTCCTTTCCGTTATCGCCACGACGAGAGCTCGCCGAAATTTTTATACCCGTAGAGAGATTGCCACATGATCGCAGCGCATCTGGCTTTCCGCGGCGAATATCAAGACGGATTTGACATAAGTTGATATGTAGATCTGGATATTTCAGTGGAGGCACTGCCGGTTCATGCTGATTAAAGGCCTGCAAAGTGACTTTTTCTAAAGAGAATAGAATCTCAGCAATCTGTTGGTCGACAGACTTGAGCGACGTTTTGGCTAAGACTCTGACACCGGCTAATGCGAGGTGGCAGTTGTATGCCAAACCTCTGTGGTTGGTCGCCACGGCATGTTTAGTTGGAGCTTCGCCCACGTCAGAGGACGCGAACGTCTCGTTGGCGTGGGTTTGAATCAGCTTAACTTGCTGTTGTATCTCTTCAATTGCTCCAGATATCTGTGGACGATTCAATGCCGAAAGCAGGCTGTATATGGCAGACGCGTCCAAGCGAATCACCTCCATGGAAGCAAGGACATCTACCATATTGCCTCCCGATTGAACGTGGCTTGTGATGCGTCCGTTTGCAGGGGGAATCTGCAGCAAGGATATACTTCTTGGCTCATTATTGACAGCGATCTGTATTTCGTGAGCATTTTCTTTAACGTCGAAATCGAAAATGATCTCTTCGCCAAAATTTGCTGCGCAAGATGCTCTTGCTACAGAGCCAGATATTTTGTATGTCAAGGACTGCACTAGGGGAAGGCTGATCGCATATCCGTCCAAGAACACGGCTATGTTTAGGGCAAAGGTAGCCATGCGATTTTTGACTTTCTCTCGTTTCTTTATTCCATTGGACGGAGATGGTAGAAGGTCTTTCAACTTATACAGCCGCGTCGCTTCATCCATGATTAATAAATCGACGACTTCGAGCAGCCCAACCGGATCTTGTTTGATATTCAGCGATAAATATGGCGAACTTGCAGAAATCTTGGCTACATGGGTCGCTGAATTTACCGTTTGTTGGATCTCATAAGCCCCAAAAACACTTGGCCCTTGCATCTGAAAAATGCTCAGAATATGTCCATGGCTCCATATCTTTGAAGTCACCGCCCTACAATGTAGTATTATATTCGCCACATTCAGCTCTTCTCCCGTGTTGCAAAGTAAGATCGAGCTTTTCAGGTCGTTGGCGATGGACTTTGCCGTGAGATTGATAGTTTCGGCTTCAATAGACCCCTTCACCAATTCAAGTACTACATGATATGCCCTTGGAGACTTCACTGGTTCATCGGTTGACTGACTAGTTATTTTCGTATTCCGGGTTGCTGACGGTTGAGATTTGCTGTTCAGGCGCAAAATGTCTTCTGCCAATTCGCACAGTTCCCAGTTGAGATGAATTGCTGCTCCTTGGCAGCTGGCGTTGATGATTGTTAATGGTCCCTGAAAGTTTTTCATTTCTGAAAGCGGGATGGCCTGCGCAGCGGGTCGCTTGTCTACCCTTATATTAAGATCAACGAGCTCAATGTTGTTCCGCTTTGGGCCAGGATCTAGGACTAGCTGAAGCTCAGACAGTCGACAGACGCCAAGGAGGGGATATTCTTGCAAGGGTGGTAGATTGCCTCCTAGCTCTTTAGCAAATATGGTCTTCATCAAGACTGAATGCAAAGGATCATCCAGATCCCAACTGCGCCATTTTTGAAACCCAGCAATAACCGAATCGATAGCATCGTCACGTAGGCGTATGAATCCATCTCGACATCGCTTTATGATGTCGAGCCGTTTAACTTGACTCAAGGTAGACCATATCTGTCGTAGTCGCATGATGAGCTTCCACGAGTCAACAGTTCTCATATGCCCATGGACAGATCGAAGAACTGCGGAGGGTCGTATCAGAAACGGTGGGTCGTTTGTGCCATCGCCCTCTTCCAGTAACCTGCATGTCAAATACTTCATGCGGTCATCCTCGCGAGCAGAAGTTTGTGACAATAAATTGCTTAGTTCAAAAGCAATGCTGCCAGTACGGTGTATTACCGACGCCAGATACTCGATTTTCCCCGAAGCGGTGCTGCCGATAATAGAGCCGATGTCGGCGTCAATGTAGGTCATTTCTTTGGCACCAAGCGACACGCGAACATTGTGAACATTCACCATCACCGCAGCCTGCGGGGGCTCGATCACAGAGAGCCTTTCTGATGCAGATACTTCAGCTGATTCGAGGCGAAAGTGAAGCGACGTTCGTGAGGTGGGGACATCAACTGCACGCTCATTGACAG
This sequence comes from Atkinsonella hypoxylon, assembly GCA_000729835.1. Taxonomy (NCBI): domain Eukaryota; kingdom Fungi; phylum Ascomycota; class Sordariomycetes; order Hypocreales; family Clavicipitaceae; genus Atkinsonella; species Atkinsonella hypoxylon. The sequence goes on from JFHB01000216.1 coordinate 36,156, forward strand.
TCCGAGTGATCAACAAAGTTTCCGATACGCGGAATTCATATTGATCCTGCTCGTTTGGAGTAGAGGCCCATGGTTGGGGAGAAAACGAATTCAAGAACCGAATATTTGCTTTAGGCAGCTTGAGTAGAAGTTCCTGCATGGAGCCCGTGACATGACTTTGCTTCTTCTCCGAGAATATCTGTCCGATAGACTCAACTTGCAATTTATCCAGAATGTCCTCTGGGTCAGTTGACTGTAGAGCGGCTAGTAGGGCATTCACACACCGAATAGCCTCAGGGGTGAAAAACGCGGTGATTCCCGCGGGAAACTGAACAATTGTGCTCGACGATGCATGGTTATCACTAAGACTAGACGGGTCAACATCATCCAATGATGCAGTGCTGGACATGAATTCCTTGTCACTTTCATCCACTGCATCCTCAAAGGTAGCCTCCCGTCCATCTGGGTGGGCAGCTTCCAAAGGAAAATACGGAGGGAAATACTGGCTCGAGAAGGCAACAGATGAGTGACCGTCATGATCGCTTATCAAAGGAGCTTGTTTGGGCTGCTTTGTAGCAGTGATTTCCGGTCCTGAAGCCAAAGTCATGTTCTTCTGTCCTGAGGGACATCGTTCTTTTTCCACGATGCTTGAACGACCCGAAAGCGCCAATGTCTGCTTTGATCTAGCGTGACTACGTGGTTGACTGAATGGAACGTGACAGCTGCCAGTGCTAGAGCTCGATAAGGACCAGAAGGAACTCTGACGCTGGAGAGGATTGGAGAATTTCAAGGATTTTTGATCATCTGCCTCGGCATTGGCCACAGGATACGCTGGAGGCGGCACGCATTGTGCAGGAGTATCGGAGTGTTCTGGAACGAAATCGTGTTGGACTCCGTTGCGGAGAAGAAAGGGCGTGCGCTCCGTGCGCTGGTCCTCTCTATGTAGTAAAGCTTGCTGGATCTTGAGCTCCTCGTGGAAATGGACTTTACGGCCAATCGTCGCGAAGTGAATATTCGTCTTTAAGTAAGCCATGGTTTTGACTGAATCTTGCCGCCTCAAGGTCTGTCTTGCCGCTGACTCTGCGTTGACACAAGATATTTCGACGTGAGGAATAACGATGTTCGCACGTTTTGAATAGTGTGAGTTTGCCCAATCATTGCTCCGGACTTCAATTGTTCCCATGGACAGCAGAAACGCCGCGTCATCCACATGTAGCCACAACCGAACCGATGCCACATCAAGGCGAACAAAGGTAACGTCATGGAATACAAGGCTAGAGTATGGTACCAAGGCATTTTCAACATCATCAAATGTGAATTCGAATGCAGAAGCACCTTTTGCTAGAGAAGACACAAAATCGGTGGTGCATTCTCCTTTAACGTCCCCTACTAAAATGTCCCAATTACAGAGATATGTAGGTTCTGAAGGCGGCAGGCCGAAGGCACGGTGGCCATAGACGCGCACGCTGTCAACGAACAACTGTGTGTCAGAGCATGAGGATTTAGTACTATTTGGCGAGGAGATAAAATTCCCCAGTGAGAACATGAGTGGACTGAGCCATAGTTCGATGTCCATGTAATAGTTTGTGAATCTGAGATCGGCTGATAGGTCCGCCAGTTCGCATTGTACATGACGATTTGCCGAATAAAGATTGACAGGCAATAATATCCGGGGGGTACCAACGCTGAGCGAGAGCATGACATCCAGATCGTTCGATTTCTTGAGTGGCGGACGTGGAACAGAGTTGGCGTTAATTTTCTGGGATTTTAGTTGAAGTTGCTCTTGGTATTCATCAAGAGTTCGGAAGTGAACATGGTCTCCAAAGTAGTTATCCTTGAGTATAATAACGTAGCGAATCACAAAACCATAAAACCACAATAATGGCGACTCAACAACAACGTTAAGAATGAGAGTGTCAGTGTTTGCAGGTGAAGTTGTAGCGTTGTAGTGATAGCTTCCTATCACTGCCAGGCCATTGCCGTGTCCAAGCTCGTTTGAGCTCAAAAAGGCAGACTGTGTGTCAGATTGTGGTGCATGCAAAGATAGATCGAAAGCGGCAGTTTTAAGTTCAAATGGTATCATATTTTTATTTGGCCGAAACTTGTCCAAGGGTATCGATGTCTTTGCCCTCAGTAGAGGGCTCGCAATGATTAAAAAGCAGTTGTCGTCAAGCGCTGTGGCCTTGTCAATGATGTTTTCTTCATTTACATTAAGATACAACTGTAGGTCCCGCAAGTCGAGATTCAGACTGTATATATACGGTGTAAAGACGAGGTATTCAGGCGGTGGACCACTAGCCCAGTCGTCGACGAGGTCAATCAGTAAGAATATATGGTCTCGTAACAAATATAGTTTCATCTCTTCACAAGAAATGCTGAAACACCAATTTCGAAGAGCATTCCATGGCAGAGGGTTGGAAAGATCACATTTAATGCGTTGCGCACCGGAGGTCCAAAGCAGGCCATGATTGACACTGCTCCACACCTCGGTGCTTGGAAGATCAATGTCTAGGCCATTTTTATATCCTGTTTGCTGAGCAAACATGTCCATGGAATAAGAAATGGTAGAGTTTGCTGGTGCTTTGATCTCCAGCCAGCCGCCAGGACGAACAGGTTGCGCGTCTCCCTTGTTGCTTTTCTTGTTCTTGTTGCGTCGCTTCTTGTGACCTGTCTGCCGTCCGATGGGAGGTTCTTTTCCACGCCATCGCCAGTTCTTACTCTCTTCGCGAATGGGAAGTCGCAACGTCATGGCATCCTCCAATTCTACGTAGAACTTGAATTGCGTTGGTGCCCTCCATGAACCGGGAGGTAAAGGTTTCGCGGCAATAGCATCTTTCGATAGTGTTGGATACATAACCCGTTGCAAATCCGCCCTCATCCTATCAGCCCATGGTCCGTAGTTCATGGTTCCACCTTTGATAATAAGCGACATTCCCCAAGCTGGCGGTTTGGACCCATTGATACTTGTGTGAAAATTCGAAGTAGGGCGTCGTCGAGCAGCCTCAGTAACTTTGGTCACGACATCCCAGTAGATGGTGAAAGTCGCAGAGGGAGAATCGAGAATCGTTGTGACAGCGGCATATTCAACTGATGACCATATTGCTTTATCGTCCTGATACCTGTCGTCCATGTATCGAGATAGACCTTGCCAGTGACTAGATCCTGGAATCTGGGAAACTCCCGTACCCATTGCTGCTCTCGGATCAGTGGTGAATGATTCAACCGAACGACGCCAGTACGGAACCATGTTTCGAAGTGTGTGAAGGATTTCACAGCGGCGAAGGCGGAAAAAAATTCGCTGAGTAGAAGTTTCATGGTTCGAGATGTCCTCCCGTTGTCTGGTGGCTCGAGAAATCTGATCCTCCTTGAACTCTTCATTCTCCCTCATTTCGACCACTGGATGATCGAGCTGAACCTTAAATAACTGGCGATACAGATCGCATGACTTAGAATGAGAAGCATCCACAATTGTCGAGGCTGAGTTGGCCTTGACGATAAGGATGGCTTTTGTATTGTCGTTACCTACAACGACTGCGGGTTTCTGACACTCGACATGAACTGGGTAAAGTTGCAGAATAGACGGCAATGTAGTGGCAACAACATCCTCGAGCGCGTCATCAATGCTTCTAGAGCCAATAGATGAGCCTTCTGATGGCGAGCTCTGGGGTGTTAGAGATCTTGTTTCAGATGGTGTGCCGTTTGTTTTTTGCACTTGAATACCTTGGTCTGCTGAACGTCTCTGTTGACTAGTTCTAGATCGTAAGCGCGAGTCTTCTTTTTCGTCGAAAATATCGCTAGACTTTGACCCAGCAGATCCATCATCCATCAACTCAGTGAGAACGCTGTCATAAGCCGGACTGCGGTTGTAGACGAACCATTCTACACCAACAAGTTTCACGTGGATCCGGCATGGCAGAGAAGAGTTCTTGGGCTTTCCCGGCGTAGAAGCATCTTCAGAAGCAGAAGACGCGTACACACCTGCGTCACGTACTCGTCGTAGCCAGTAGCGCCAAGTTATATCGCCATGCTGTATCAGGAAGGTCTCGTTCGGACCATGGTAGCGGAAGCCGGTAAAGAAGATTCGGCCGCCAAGGAAAGATATTTGGATCGCTTTGATATCGATATATACCTGGTATGTACGCCATGTATATGTTCGGATACCGTATGCGACTATTGAGGCAAATAGGCGATTGAAATACAGGAGGGAGAATATCGCTAGTAGACCGCTTATAATGACGAAGATGGGAAATTCACTGAAACACCAAGCAGCGAGCATGTTAGTAACGCGTGGAGGGCGTATGGGGCAATTTATCTCCATACAAATTGAAGCCTGGATCTCCAGCTCGAGCTTCGAGGTGCAGTTCTGGCTGTGTCATTGCGGCAACCCGGCCAACTCGAGAGCTCCCCTAACACGCTGGGGACGGGGAGCATTATTCGCAGAGGCTGGCGAGAGCCATGGAGTCCGGTTACGTTAGCAATAGTTCTATTATGAACAGTGGGTTGATGGCATCGTCTCTGGAATGCCCTGCGAGGTATATGTTGTTGAGAGTTGCCCCCGTTGCCATGGGTTGCGTCACAGCTGAACATTGAGAACGAGTGTTAGGATCTGCTCTCCCCTGCAGCCCTGATTTGACCACTTAGTGCAATGCGCCTACCCATCCATGTCTAAGGTACCAGGTACCTACCTAGGTACCTAGCAAATACCTCCTAACAAGTCAGCCCTCTGGTAGCGCTACATGGACCACTTCGGTACTCTAGCCCGCCACAACCCTTCCCAGACCCTGACAGTCTGGCAGTCGCGACTAAGCAGGTGTCCACCAGGAACGTTTTCTCGCTCATTGCTATTGCATTTACGAAGTATCTGTACGTCGTCACTTATGAACGTGACTTCGTGCATCGTACCCGAATACTCGTCATCGAGCCTGGGCCGGGACATATTCTCCCTCCAGGCCCCTCCGCACGACGGCATCTGGTATAGCATCTGCATATTATACTAGTTTTTTCTTTTGCGAAGTCTTTCGTGCCGCTTACGTCCCCCATCTGTAGCCCTTGAAACAGCTAAGAACCATGACATAATTCTGGTCCCGTCAATGTCCCAGCAAGCTTCCGATAGCTTGGCGTGGTCTTTCAGCATTCGAGCATACTCTACGGCCAGCATGTCGTTCAACCTCACTTCGGTGAGCTCAAGCTCGTCCGGAGGTGGCACTGGACAGAAGTTCACGTATGCTACTACTTTAGTAGCAGGAGTGGCGTCTCTCGCCGCGACCTCTTTATCCATCGTGTCCGTACATTGCTGTGCACCTGACCCGTCTTTACTCGCGTCTAATGTTGAGATAAAATAGCTCCATTTGGCTTCAGGCAAAGAACTACCGAAAACCGCTGCTTCAACGATATGTCACACGGATTTTGCTGATGGTTCCCATCTACTCCATTGCTTCGTTTACGAGCATGGTCTCCCTTACTGCCGCTGCTTTCATCGATCCTATCCGAGATATATACGAAGCTTTCACCATCTATACCTTCTTTCAACTTTTAATAAACTACCTTGGAGGAGAACGCTCCCTCATAATTATGACACATGGCCGGGCACCAGTTCAGCACTTGTGGCCCCTTAACCATGTGCTACGCAAGGTCGACATCTCTGATCCTCATACGTTTCTCTCGATCAAGAGAGGAATTTTGCAATATGCTTGGCTAAAACCCATCCTTGCTCTTGCAGCAATTATCATGAAAGCCACTGGCACTTACCAGGAAGGCTATATTGGCGCCAGGTCTGGCTACTTATGGAGCGGCATTGTATACAACGTCAGTGTCACCGTTAGTTTGTACTCGCTGGGCCTTTTTTGGGTCTGTATGCATAATGACTTGACACCCTTTCGTCCTGTGCCTAAGTTCCTCTGCATTAAGCTTATTATTTTCGCGTCGTATTGGCAAGGATTTTTCCTTTCGATCTTGGTGTGGCTTGGCGCCATTCCTGATGATGTCCAAGGCTACACGAGGGACAATCTAGCTGCGGCAATTCAGGACGCTTTGATCTGCATTGAGATGCCAGCTTTCGCTATTGCCCACTGGTATGCCTTCTCGTGGCACGACTTTGCGGATAACAGTATCTCAAGTGCTCGCATGACCTTAACCCATGCCCTCAAGGATTCTTTCGGGATTAAAGACTTAATTGAGGATTCCAAAGAGACATTTAGAGGTAATAAATATGGTTATAGAGCCTTTGACTCCGGAGACAAGGTCATGGCTCACGAAGACTCCGAGTCTCGTTTCAATCGACTAAAAGAAGGCATGCGATACGAACGAGGAGGCAAAGGAAAGTACTGGTTGCCAAAACCAGACGAGATTAATGCAACGTCACCAGGTGAAATCCATGTCACATCTCCCTTGCTTGGAGGGCCCAGTTCCAGTCGAGGACACACATTCAGCGATCAGACCAACGGTACATTCGACGAACCAACGCTCGATGATGATGAAGAGCGCCTCTATAATGCCGCACGGCAGCTAGTGTATGGTGATTGGAACGTAAGTTTGAATGTCAAACTTCGAATCTCTTATAATTCGTAAGATGAAAGTATTTGCTGACCTCAGTTCCATGTTTAGTACCCTGTTATCACAGCCAGCGAGCCATTAGCAGAGCGTTGGCGACCATCTGTTAATAGCGGGGAAGGCAGGTCTCCAGCGTGGACGACTGGTCCGACAAGTTCCCCCACGGGATCAAGAACAAATAGCCAAGCTCAAGTCATGCCGTCGTCTCAGGCAGAGGAACCACAACCAGTGGTTGTCATCAAGAAGAAGAAGAAGAGCAAGAAAGTTGTCAAGCACCCGGACCCAGACCCAGCAGACTTGGGTTTGAACAAGGGTCCGCCAGGATCGCCTCCAGCTGCTGACGCATCAACTAGCGTACGTGCAGCAGAGACAGAAGAGGAGAGACTACTTCACGACGATGTTTGGCGGCGTTCTAACGCATTTGACTGATCAAAAATTCAGCAATATTGCTCGAACACTTATGCGTATGCTCTTATTTTGTGGTTGAATGCGAGAAGACCGTAGAACTTGTCGTGTTGAACCACACGCGAGTGCAGATTTCGAACTGTGCTATAGGGTAGACAGCGTACGCTAGTCGAGTTCGTCGGTCTAAAATCGTAGGTTTTTCCAACATGTCGGCCTCGTTCAAAGATTTCATTCCTCATTCTAGCAAGAGAATTCGGCTCTAAAGTCTGGTTATTTTCTCGTTTGGAGGCATTGTATGCAAGTGCGCATTGGCGATGGGAAATGGAATAATGCTTTCAAATTGCAAATTGCCAATTGTCTCTGTATAAACGGAGTATAAACACATATAGTGGTGAGATTTAGCAATACGCACATCTACCTTAAGGTAGATAAAGTAAAATGCAATATAAAAAAGGGGTAAAAGGAAAAAAATGAGTTACGGATCAAAAAGCAATTGTGCCCTAGGTGTCATCTTCAAATAAACGGTATTCTATAGGGGTATCCGATTTAGGACGCAAAAGGAGTAAAAGTGACGTTGTTTAGGGCACTACTTCCGAATGGACGATCATAAAGGCGACGGAACGATCATGCCGCACGCATCGCGGGTCTTATTGACGACGAAGCAATTGGAAAGTCTTGAATTTCAAAACCCTCATTAATAGGATGGGCATTCCCGTAACATGCGCGAAACGTCAGCTCACTCAAGTTGGCTCACTCAAGTTGCCGCTCTATGTACGTAAGCCCCTTTGCTGAATACACATAAGGATTGTATCGAAGCGGCCATGACGGCCAACTTGACAGTCTCATTATCATGATTGAGCCCAACGTGAACGAGGAATATGATGGCATACAAGAACAAGACCTGAATGGATGGACGTGGAGCAACGGAGTTTGCCTTTCGGGTCTCGCCTTCCTCTTGAGAATGGCTGTCAATAACATCGCCATAAATGTACATACATGTGTTCTTGTTCGCTTCATTCACGTCCCTTGTTATATTCGGACTGACTGTCACTTTGTCAGTCCGAATATAGCGAGGGACGTGAACGAAGCGAACAAGAACACATGCATGTACATTTGTGGCGATGGATCATTTAGGCTTCAAGGGAAGTCATCGATGATGGATAAGGTCTGCCGGAGTTTTGAAGATGCTGTCAGCGCTATAGCCGTTTCGAACTCATGGAACAGCTTTTCAAGTAAGCTCATTCCTGCTGACCGTAGGTGATCACCAATAAATCAATTGCAATTAACCACGCCTAGTGAGCGGCGGAATGAGGGTCTCGCACTGTAGAACACCGCCGGATGATAAAAATAAGGACCATGGTACTCGAAGAGAAGACAAAGTTTTCTGCTGAAGAATTCCGTAGCGGTAGGTCAACGCAGCATCACTCCTCCACCATCACTAAATTCCATTAGCCCTGTCTACACTAGATCAAGAGATAGCCAAATCGAAGAACTTACGGGCTGTGGCACCAATCAAGTTGTTGAGCACTGGCGGCTTTGTCGCTGTGAGAACATTCCAAAACCGTCATTCAACAGAGGATATTGATTACATCATGGACCCGAGCATTAAAAATGAGGCAAAGATCAGAGTGAAGCTGTAGAAAGCTGTGAATTCTGTCGCAAAGAAACATGCGCTTACCGCGGAATGGATCAATTCTCGGATGGAGATTTTCGTCGTTGGGGAAACCAGGCAAAGCCTTTTCCGCGATTCCACAGAACAGAACGTCATCCTCTGGCATAGCAGACATTTGATAATTTACCCCGCAAAATGGGAATGGGCTCTCGCTCGAAAGCTGAAAAGAATCGGATCTGAAATGAGAGATATTGATATCAGCGACGCTGTAGAGATTTTGGGCACAACCGCGATTGCTGCCTCATTCACGACCAATTGTGCGCCGTGATATTGTGGGACCGACAAATTTCAGGCGGTGTGAGAAATTTTGTCGGTCAACAAAGGCAGAATCTGTCCCGCCGTGCTTCCATTACCATCAATCCCACCACATATATGCATTCTAACATCTACCATTTGACTCTGTACTAAAGTATAGGCTCAGTATACTGGCCGCATAGATTAGAGCGACCTGAATTACCGCCAGAGTCGTGACCTGTCTGCTTAGACTGGGGCGCTATCACGGAGCTTCTCGCCGCCAATGGGACGCAGACCGAACCCTCTGATCCTCGAGTATTTCGAGCGCGGTCCGAAACTGAACGACAATAGCAATCGGTATCCTCACACATGCAAACAATGCGGAGAAAATTTCCCCAAGGGTCGTATCGACAGTTTAACCACGCATATCACTAAAAGATGTCCGGCCATCTCGGACTCAGAACGTATGCGAGCCTGCCTCGAGTTTCATGGTATCAGCCATCCCCGATCCGCCGCTGAACGACACCATCAAACCCAAGCAGCTCAAGCCACTTCTCATTCCAACGGCCAACAAACATCTACCGCTGCCCTGCCACAGGGGTGGAGCGCGTTAGAAACCTTAGCCGAAGCATCTCGCCAGGTAGATCTTAACGAGAACAGTCGAGGAAACAAAGCTCAGCAGCCTGCTGAAGCTCAAGCCCCTGATCAGTCTGATTCCGGTGTGCAAAACGTCGAACGCTTCGAATTGCAAGAGCAATATACTCTTGATAATCCACCTGCCAGCTATGATATTTCTCGGGCGCAAGTCAATGGCAAGAAAGGTAAGTGTTGTGTGTTGTGCCCTGACCAGCACTTTCCTCCTCAAAAGCTAAGTAGAAATCAAAGGTTCAGTCGCTGTCCAAACTCCGCCACCGACTTCCACAGAGCTATCGCCGGAGGAAAGACTTCAAGCACTTCTGCCCGCTAGCGCGGCCTCTCCCGATGCTACTAGTATTTCTGTAGCAGTGGCTGCGGCGGCTCGTCTCAACCCTTCCTTTCTCGATCCACAACTCGTCAATGGCGAGACGACACCCACGTCGCCTTCTAATGCAGACAGCGCTGCTGCGACGCCGACTGATCATGCTCTCGCCACGGCTATCGAAAACAATGCTAGTCAATCATGGGGGGAAATGATGTACTTGACCTCAACTTCGCCGGCTCCTATTCTTGGTGATAATCCACCTCTGGCCCCGCTGCCTTTCAATAGGGGTGGCGTACGGATGGACACAAGTACTGGAGTACTCAATGGACGTACAAGGCATTTTCGGTCCAAGTTCACGCCAGCCAGACGCCAGGAGGTCAAGGAAGTTCGTAAGCTTGGGGCCTGTATCCGTTGCCGCATTTTACGTAAGATCTGCAGCAAAGGCACGCCATGCGATACCTGCCGCAAGGTTCTCGCTCCACGGGTTTGGATGACAGGATGTGTCAGATCTCGTCTCCACGAACAACTTGACCTGTATTCCGCCGGTGTGCAAGTTGTGTTGTCTCAGAATCGTATTAACCTTTTGAAAGAACAACTTGAACTGATTAGCAATGGCTCTGTTGTCGAGGTATCTCATTTTGCGGAAGCTGGTAAAACTATAACCTTGGCTGCCGCTGCAGCTGTATTGCAGCCTCTCCAGCAAGAAGGTGTCGCGGACGAAGACCAAGAGGCCCTACCGCAAGCCATCATGATTGACCAGGACAAAGATGATGTGCCTCGCAAGATCGAAATGTACATGCGCGACGTGCTTGATCTGTTCATCGAACGGGAACCCTCCAAATTTATGAAAATTACACTCGAAAGCGCCAAGGAACTACTAGCCGAGTCCGAAAACGAGCTGCTGCGCAAGGCATTGGAACTATGGGGTCTGGTGGAAAGCATTGATCGTGAACGACAGTGGAGCATCGTGGAGAAGCCCAGTGTCGACGCGGAGCACGGCAGACTTATAAAGGAGGCCGAGAATGAGAATGATGCCGATATCTATACCATGATGTGCATGCAACTCAACGCTGCGGCAGAGCGGAAAGCCAACAGCACTTCCAAAGCCCTTTTGAACCTTATGGATCGCCAGCTCGCCGATAGTAAAACAAAAGTCGGTTTCCACATCTACCTGGCGGCTCTCATATTTCTAAACTGTGTAGAAAAGTCAACGTGGGCCTTCAAAGCATGGGAGCAGGACCACCTAAGGCCGGGATGGCCACTGGAGCGGGACCCCAGTGTTTTCACCCAACAGGGTGGCAACCTAGCAGGCTTGATCAAGATGCTTCTCGGCATTCGAAAAACCCTGCCTCAAACTTGTCGCGATGCCGAGGGCAAAATATCGACGCAGGATCAGGATCCCGTGATTGTCAAATACTTTCAAAGCCTGAACATGGAGTGTACGTATGACCCCGTCACATGTCGTTCCGCGGCCCCAAAACAACTAACGTAGTTTCTTAGACGAGACCATCGAAGCCCGTCAACACGGTTCCCAATTCTCACCAGTTGACTCGCGTTCTCTTGAACTCATGTTTTGCTCGCATTTATTGCTTCCTAATGCTCCGGCTTAACGTGCTGGCGCTGGGACCTGGCGCTTAATGGATAATGAACGATGGACATGATACCTCGGAGTTTTTGTTTTGTTTTGTGAATCTACTTTGGTTGGCAGGTGAAGGCGTTTGGTAATTGGAACAAAGCACCGTTGCTTATTAGTGCTAGAGGGACGAACGTTGCGCAAGCCAAGGCCAAGTCACTTGTTCTTATAGTTCCCTAGTTGCGATTCTCCAATTTGGTATTCGACCTTGAGATTGGAAAGTGTACATTGCTATTTCCATCCTGACTTTCCGTGCATATGTCAGAAGGGTTTGAACGTTTTCATGACAACTTCCTTCCCTGCAGTTTATTGTTGGCATTTGAATATATTTGAGTGGCATCGATGAACCAATTTCTACAAGAAGATTTGCATTGGATACGGGCTGAAAACGATCAACTATTGCATAATATGCTAGCACTTCATCAACAGGACTAGCAAAATTGCCAAATGATGCTCAAGTCATACTACATATCATGCCATTGCGATAACTAGTCTAAACCGAAGTCTCCACCTTGGAGGTACTCTGTCCTGGCCGTTTCGCCTTCTTGAAACACGCAAACTCATTCTTGCTAGCCTCTCTCAACTTCTTCAACGCGCTTCTCATCTCCGGCAACTCACTTTGCAGCCTAGCACGCGCGTCATTGTCCGTTCGTCCATCCAGCTCCTGGTAAATCTGACTCTGAAGCTCTGACGCTCGGTCCGTGGTGTAATGGCTGAGGGTCTGAGCGATGAACTCCACGTCGAGGGTAGCCTGCATGAGGGCTTCGAGAGAATAGCGTGGGCGCCGACAGAACGCATCTAGAAGTTGAAGGGACGTCTGCTCAAGCAGAAACGATAGAACCTGAGGCGTGAGAGACGGCGCAGTGGTTGATAGTTGAGAGTGGACGAGAACAAGTGCGAGAAGCGCTTCATAGACATAGGGCTTGGCTGTGGAAGGACGAGTATTTGGCCCGGGAACCCAGTCTGTGGCGGAAAGTCCCGCTTGGATGATTTCACCGAGTTTGTCAATGAACTGCTTGGTGTAAGACTGGAAGAGACGGGCGTCGATTTGGCCAAGCACGTCGCGAATCGTCTTGGATTCGTCGGTAAGCTTAACGGAAAACGCATTCTCAAATTGCGAGTTGAGGCTTGGGACGACCTGCGATCGCAGGGCTTGCAAGTTGCTTAGCGTGAGGAGCATACGGATGTTCTGTTTGTACAGTGTCAATAAATGGGATGATAACAATTGCTGCTGAAATGAGGACACCTTACCCGGTCGCCAGCGTCGAGAGTGCTCTTGCACATGAGGGTGCTCGGCATAAATGTAGGAAGCTCATCTTGTGAGATAGCCCACTCATCTTCGTTCCTCTTAAGAGATCGCTCCGCATTCTCGACCATACCACTAAGGGCTTTGTATAGGGTGGTGACGTATTGGCTTCGTACCATTTGGAGCAGTTTTGTTGGCGGAGGAAGCACGATGTTGCCTGCTCCAGGCTTCTCCATAGCATCTGGAATATAAAGTATCTTCTGCATGCCTGACAAAAGCGCTCCTTCAAACGCAGAAAAGGTGGCTGGCATTCGCGTGACGTCCCCAGAGTCGGCGGGACGCTGCCAATCTTCTACAAATTTGATATTCTCTGCATCTTGGTTCCAAGCAGCGCAGAGGGCAGTCACACACCGTTCTCGCGATGCCCCTACCAACGACTTGAGCTGCTCGGTAAGTCGGCTTTCTCCTGAAGCAACAGGGCCAAGGCTGGCCATCTCGGACGCGCCCGAACCAACGACTGTCAACATCTTGGAGAGATATTCAACACCGCTAATGGAATTAGACCATGGCGGCCAGAATGCCAGCTTTTCCCACGACTCGCCTCTGATCGGCGACGGCGGGGGCGGGTTGTTGGTATCAAAGTTAAATCTGGGGTCCCTGAGAGATGTGGGTGTCGCTATAGAAGCAGGCGAATGAGGAGATGGCGGCAACGGCGAGAAGAGCAATGATATATCTTCTGGAGGCGATTCGATAAAGAATGCATGGACATGCTCCCGCAAAATCTCGACCAGTTTCACTACACCCCTCTCCAAGTCATGCACGGCGTGCGCAGAGAGCTGATGGTGGTGTCTTGATTCGCCATTGTAGCCTACTGGGAGAGATCGTTGCGCATTTCCATTGATAAATCCTTGAGCAGTTTGCCAAAACTCGAGTAGCTCGCCCAAGATACCCTGAGAAGAGATGAGGCCGTTCAAAAAAGCAAGCATCTTGTCCCATAGCTCAATGACGTCGACAGAGTCTGATGATGAAATGCTGCCTTCAATGGACTGGCGTCCTAGTGTTCGAAGATACGTAGCCAATGTTCGAGATTCTGGCTTCTCGCTATTAGCAAGTCTCCGGCGTAGAACCTCAATTTCTACCTTGGTACGATCTGCCATTAACTGGATCTTGCTCTTTAGAATATCGTATTTGCTGAGCAACCATACCCAAGCAGGGTTATCTTCGACCCCCAGTTCAAGCAACAGACCAATGAGTTCCATATGCTGATCTTGCTGCCGCCCGCCCAAATTATCAGTCCTGGTTGAGTGAAGAGAGACTAGTTTCTTCCACACATCCTTTTTGAACCCTTGGATCTGTTCGTCGATATCGTTCCACATGCGTGCTGCAAGAACCAGCTTGTACAGCTGTGAATCATCAGGCGTCTGCCCACTCAGCTCTTGGGAAAGACGTTTAGCCCCGTCGACAAACTTTCTCGCCCGATTGTAACTCTCAACAAGAGTCTCGTAATCTTTTTGTTTGATGCTATCCGCTATAATGGCACTGAGTTCCACGTAATCTTTCGATTCGTCTAAGTGACGTGACACATTTCGAAGATGCTTTTCCTTTTCACGACCGCTCAAGGCTGGACCCCAGACATCTTCAGCCTTGGCGGAGACGTCCAATAAGGGTACTTTGATGCCCATGACACCATACTCACTCTCCTTGACAAGAGCGTTCTTCTTTCGGCTATCGGACAAGGCAAAAGTTAATGGATTATTGAGGCCGTGAGGACCACTGCTGCCACGGCCGAAGCTGGTGCGACTAGCGTGCCGTGAATGGCGCCCCGAGGCTCGCTGCTGAGCAGGGTCTGTGCCGCGATACTTCATTTCCTTATACACATTATCAATGGTGGCCTTGGCCTTGACGAAACGCTCAAAGTTGCTTTCGACGAGAACTTTGAGAGATGCCGACTTTTGGTCAATCGATTGCGAAAGCACTTCGAGTCCTTGCAGCAGGGTTTGGGTATCAGCTGTCGAATGCATCTGGGATAGGAACAAGGCAGGGGAGAAGGTAGTTGACGACAATAAGAAGCGGTTTCCTGTTGGGTGGATATGTCAGAACCAGATCCCAGGGATGGTGAATGAATAAATTGTTCGGGTAAGCACCCACTCAACCGAATGTCTTCCTGCACAGGCAATCCGAGTTGCTTCAACGATCGTACAACGCTCTCCGAAGCACCCAACGGATCTGGCTCGTCCTTGCGCACAAGGCTGCCTAGACCGCCCTGTCCATCCGCAAGGTTTTTCCTGCCGCCAATGGCTGATTCCAGAGCCTCATATCGTGATCGTCGTCTTCCTTGCTTGATGTCTTGGTCATCGCCTGAATCTTCACCGAGGTCCTTCTCGGCAGGCCACTCCGAAGGATACGCAGACGGGAGCTGATAAAAATCGAGGATTGTTCGCTCGTAATCGGCCATTGTGTACTATGAGGGAGATTGAGGACTCATGAAAGTGATCCCAGCATGCTAGCAATTGTGCCGATGGCAGCGCATCGAGGCGTGTGGTAATGGCCTCCCTCACCATAGAGCTGAGACTACTGCTGAGGGTTGATACGCGCTTGCAAACCACTCATCGTACTAGTCTAGTCAAGGCTGGGCACTGTCGGTGCGCTATGTTAGAGGGGTTCCAGTAAATCTCAGGTCCAGCGTATGTGTGGATTGGTCCAGAGTGGAGCCAAAAAGGGTGTATTTTTT
>JFHB01000217.1:0-51239 GCA_000729835.1 Atkinsonella hypoxylon
ATTTAAGTAGAAAGATATTATATTTAGACAACTTAGCAGCTATAGCCTACCTAGCCTTTATAGTATAGATTAAAACCTTAATAGAAAGAAAAGGATAAGTTATAGTTAATATAAAGCTACTTAATAGTGTAGTAATACTAAATATATACTCTTTACTAGATTAATTAAATATTATAGTAAATATATATAGTAAGAAGATGTTTTTACTCTTTAATATATTAGGGTTTTTCTACTAACTTTCTATAAAATAAAAATATTAATCTTATATAGTAGTAATATTAAAATAGAGATTAAAAGCATTAAATATAGCGCTTATAGGCTTTAAGAACGCACTAGCTTTTGCTTAATAGTATATAGACTAATTATTTTAAAAGCATTAATATTTTATATAAATCTATATTAATAACATTATTATATTCTCTAACTCTACTAAGGACTACCTTATATACCTTAATATAGTTTTATTAATTCTAAAGAAAAATAAGTTAATAATAGCTATAAAGAAGTTATTTATAGGCTATTTAGCTATTTAGCTGTTAGGTTTTATTGTTAATAGCAATAGAATTACTAATATAAATAATAGGCTAAAAGCTTTTTAAAAACTTAAGTTTCTAGTAGATCTTATAAATTTAAAGACCTTTATTAGTATAGCTAGCTTTTTATAGAAAAGTATTCTATAGTTTAATATATAAATTTGCTTACTATAGAAATAAAAGACTACTTTACTATAAAAGCTTTATAAGAAAGGCTTAGCTAATAGTTTACCTAAACTAATATATTAAAAGAAAGCCTAAAAAGTAACGTTTTTACTAAAACCTAAGGAAAAAAAGGTATTTAAAGAGGTAAAAGTATACTTTATATTTACAACACTATTCTATAGCACTATAACTCTAGTAAGTATTTATTCTTTAAAGTTAACGCTTATAAAGAAGAATTTAGGCTCTTTATCTTCTAGCTTATAGGCAAATAAAATAGTTATAGTATACCTAATAAAGATATTAAAAGTAACTAGCTATAGCTAATTCTCTTTCTCTTAAGATACACTTTTAACCTAAAGAAACATTATAGATTAACTAAGGTAGAGGTAGCTATAATTATATAGAGTGTTTAAAAGCTATAGAAAATAGTTTAATTTAACTGTTACACTATTAATATTATTATAGACTACTTATTAGCAAAAGGGATTATTAAATATACCTTACTTACTATAATAGATCTAGATAAAGCTAACCTAAAATTAGCTAAAGTAGCTAATTATCTATTGTAATTTAACCTAAGAGTTTTCTATATACTAGAAGTGCTAAATATAGTGCTAAATGTACTCTTTAGGTTGCTAGTTATAGTTTTATACTAAAAAAAAGCTTATAACAGTAAATTTAATAAGCTTAATATAAGCGCGTTTTTTGCTAAAGAATATAGCGCTATAGTAGTATTAAATAAAGGTTTAAAAGAGGAAATTATTTAAGGCTATAGTTTTAATCTAAAGCTTAGTAGAATTATAGAAGGTATTAAGGACTTTTATAAAAAGTAGAATTAGTAAAATTAATAATAAAGGCTAAGGATTTTACTGTATAGATAGACTCTATAAAACAATAGACTTTTATACTATTATAATAGAAAAGGCCTATTCTAACTATATATACCTATAAAGGTTGTAGAATTTATCCTTAAAATAGTTTATAACAATTAAAACTATTTTAGTGCCTATAGAATAGCAGTAGAATTATAGGTAGTTTACTTTCTATAGATATATAAGTAGATTTAAACCTATATTACTTATTACTATACCTATAAAGAAAACGCAATTAACTACAGTAAGCTACTAAAGGAATTAAGGTTATTAGAGTTAGTTCTAACTCTCTTCTATATAATTTTACTTAATTTTATTACTAATATACCTAAAGTTAGCTTAATAAACACTCTATAGTAAAAAGATAAATATAGCTTCTATAACTTACTATATTTAGTAAATTACTTATTTAGTAAGTAAATAATCCTTATACTTAAGTATATAATATATATAGTAGAAATTTAGATAGAACTACTCTTATAGATACTATATTTATTAAACTAAAGCCTTTCTAAGTAGATTATAAGCAACTAAGATCTAAAGTTTATTTTTAATATTTAAAGAAGTATATTTACCTAAATTAGAAGTAAATTGCTTATAGCTATAGCTTACTACTTATAGATAAATAGAACAGCTAAATAGAAGAATTAAATAGTTATTATTACTATTTAATACTATATAGTTATAAATCTAGATACACTATAGACTGCAATACTTCTAGCACTATAGCACTAACTTAATAATATAGTAGTAGCTAGTATAAAGATTTCCCCTAATAAACTTATATATAGTTTCTAACTAGCTACTATTATTAATTTAATCTAATTAGATAATGTTCTTAGCAATAGAATAAATATAAGTAATATAGCTATACTTTAGAAGCTATACTAGCAAGAGGTAGAAACAGCTATTAGTATAGTAAATGCCTTAAGTAAGATTAAATATAACGCTTAATATAAGCCTATTAACATTAAAGTAGAGAATATAGTCTACCTATAATTACACTAAGGATATATACTTCTAGAAAAGCTAAAAAAGAAATAGTCTTCTTAATAAGTAAAGCTATATAAGGTTTTTATAAAAGTAAGCCTATTGTTATTTTACCTAGATTTCCTACTAGATTTATATATATATTTAGTAGTATTAGTAGCTTACCTTTAGAAGCTAAGATAAAGTAAAGACCCTTTTAACTAGAAAGAGTAACTACTACTACTAATTATAATAGAAGGGTTTAGTATAAAGAACTATTAGGAAATTAAGCGAATTTATACCTATTAAATCTAATATTTCTACAGTAGGTTAAGTAAGCTATATCTAGAATTCCTTATATAATAGAAAGAGTTCTTTACTAAAGATAACTAATAAATTGCTAAAGATAAGCTTAAAGTTAATGCTTTTAAAATTATAAATAAATATCTATAGAAACACTCTATAAATTAAGAAGAAGAGTATTAGTGTTGTTAGAAGGGTAATATAGCTTACTAAAAAGCTCTAAATTAGCTAATAGAAGCCTACTACTAACTCTTTTCCTTATAAGTCTTAATTTCCTTTATTATATAATAAATTATTTAAATCCCTTAATATCTCTTTTCTTATATCCTTATTTATTATTATTAGAACTATTAAAATTAACCTATATTATAGAATTATAGAAGGTTAAGAAGAAAATACCTATAAATCTATATACTATTGTTTTAACTTACTTTTCCTATAAATTTACCTTTACTTTTGTAAATTTTTATGCTTTTTACTATATAACCTTTTCTTTATACCTTTATACATTATAAAATCTTATAAATTTATTAATACTATTATAGCTGCTGCTCTTTCTATCTCTTTAGGCTATTATTTAGCTACTTTTAATAGTTAAACACTAGAATACTATACTAAAGGCAATAGACTGCCTATAGAGTAAATTTCTATAGCCTATAGAACTAGCTAGCCTCTATAGAGCTACTTCTAGCTCTTTCTATCCCTTCTATAGAAAATCTACTACTATTATTCTTTTCTTTTAATAGTTTAAAATTATTAATTCTAGTAAACCTAAATAGCTTAACCTAAGAAGGGAATAATAATAGTAACTACACTTAAGCTATAATACTACTACTATTTAAGCCTAAAAAAGAATATATTGCTTTTAATATATATATTAATTATAATAATAGTTTTAATGCTAAAAGTAAAGGTTTTAAGTTTAAAGAGTAAGAATATAACTATAAAGGTAATATAGTAGCTATAGAGCTAAATAATATTAAAACTTATCTTATATTGCTTAATTTTTACTGCTTATATAGCACTTTTAGTAGGCCTAGAAGTGCTAAGAGTACTCTAAAAGTTAATAAGTTTATCTTTAGCACTATTCTTATAGAAATTAAAGATAATATTAACATTACTAATATAAAGCCTATTACAGAAAACTATAGTTAGTATTGCTATACTAATAAAGCTAAAGAAAAGGTATAGAATATAGAAAATACTATCTATACTTATATCTATAAATTTACCCTTAAAGGTAGTATAATAAATAAAACTAGCATTAAGGTCTCTAAAGATAATATATATTACTTACTCTAGTAGAATATAGTAATATATATCTTTAGGATTTATAATAACTATAAAGTAAAGCGCTAGAACTAGTAATATAAAGGTAAGAATACTAAGGTATTTATAAGTAACGCTAAAGTAGCTAGAAGAGGCAAGATATAGGTAAAAGCAGCAGCTACTGTATACTATAGTAGTAATATAGTAAAAAGAGGTAAAGAAACTATTACTATAGATTTATTTACTAGTTTACTATTATAAGTAGTATTACTTACTATTTACTTCTCTAATAAATTTAGTAGAATTAATAGCACTATTGTAAGTACTTTAGCTAGTATTAACTGTATAAACTTACTCTTTATTCTATTAGCTAAGGTGTAATCTTAGAGCTAGCGTAATAGTCTCCTTTAGAAGAAGTATAAATTTAACGCTAAAGAAATAATTAAAGCCTACCTTAAGGACACTTCTATAAGTAGTAATACTATATAGAAGCAACTTAACCTCTATATTACTAAAATTAATAAGTTAAATAAAAAGATTAACTAGGTTAAAATAGAGGCTAAAGAAGGTTTATTTAATAAGTAGTTTAATAAATTATAAACTACTATCTACAGTATATATAACTAACTAAATAGTATAAGTTAATTTAATAAAGGTATTAATAACGTTATTAATAAAAATAAAACCTTACTAAAGGTTGCTAGTAATATTAATATACTATAGGCAGAAAGCAGACGCTTATAATATAAAATTAACTATATTTATATAAACTTCTTAGAACGCTTAGCTAATTAGCCTATTGCTATATAAGGCCTCTTTAGTAATAGATTTAGCACTATTTAATGTAGAAAAAGTACTTAGTTTATTTTAATTAACCTATCTTTAATACATTTCTCTTTATTAATTCTATAAGAGATACCTTCTATAGTAAAGCTAACACTAACTAAGGTAAAAACGCTAACTAAGAGGCTAGCTGTAGGTAAACTAGTAGAAATACCTACTAAGTGTAAAGCTAGTACCTTTTAGGTAAAACTCTCTCTAAAGCTACTAGAAACGTCCTTTAGCTTTACTTTTTAGAGAGAACTAATAGCTTACTATAACTAACTAATAATTTACTACTATTACTAATGCTTAAGGATTAAAATAGGCTATATATATATAGAGAAATACACTAAAGAGATCTAACAGAAAATTTGCTTTAATATAGATTAATTTTTAATGCTTTTAACACTATATAGAATAATCTTATATAAAGAATATACTATATAGATTTAATAAATTAGCTTTATTATATAAGATTAATTTATAGAATTTAATATTATCTAGGATAATTTTACGCAACTTTACTTATATATAGAATATAGAATAAGCTTTAATACTCTATTAGGTTTAAGGAAATTTATTAATTTAATATATAGATTTAATAGTTACTAGATTATAAGTGTAATTTAGGCATTATAAGTGTATAGAAAAATACGTAAATGTAGCAACCTATACTGCAGATTGCACTACAATAACAACAATGTATGCTTACGCAATAAAATAATAACTACCTTTTTACGCCTTTTATAACAGCTAGATTAATAAGTTATTTAGTTTAATCTAATATACCTTCTAACAACTAACAATTAATTTTTAGAACAGCTAGAACAGCTAATCTTTTTTATAGGGGCAGCACTTATTACAGAATAATTCTATAGACCTATAGGTCACTAGTGTATATAAACTGCAATTATATATAAGTAGTTAGAAGCAACACTTAGGTAGTTAGATTAAACAATTAACTATTATTCACTAGAACACTATTACTAAATGCTCCTCACAGAAGCTCTTACGACTCCTCTTACGATTTATTGTATAACCTGTTGAATCCAACAACCCATCGTCACTTCCGACAAACCCACGCCGGATCCCACCGTAACACAGGTGTATTCCTAGTGTATTGCCTTAAGGTTATTCTGTAAGGGTAAAGGGACAATATATAGTAGTAGAGAAGCCTTATACAGCAGTAAGGGGGCAGTAGTAGCAGAGGTTAGCAGTATATAATAAGGTGTAGGTATAGGCAGAGGCAATAATAAGGGCACAGTAATAGCAGCAGTAGTAGCAGGCGCAGAAGGGAATAAGAAGTTGTTGTTAACGTCTATAGAGATATACTTATACTTATTAGGGTTAAACTTATTGTTCTCTAGAACAATAGAGGCTGCAGTGCTCTTATAGATTGCAGAAGAAGGGGGAGTAGGCGTAAAAGGGCTACTAGCCTAGGTTATACAATAAGGAGAAGAAGAGAGTGCAACCTCTTCTTCTATATAATTAGCAGTAAGTGCATCCTTAAGAACAGTATTATAGTAATTATATATATTTAAGAACTTATAGGTAAAGATAGTTTAGTAGGTAGGCTAGCTAAAGTAAAGGGGGATTAACGTAGACTTAACTATAAGACTTTAGTTAGTAAGTTCTTATATTTTAGTAAAGTAATACTGTAGGTAAAGATGCTTAGTAAAGAGGCTTAGATTCTAGACGTAGCCTCTATACCTGTTACGTGCTAAATATGTTATATAGAGCTTGATATCGTCACTTCCTCTAACTGAGGTTGTGACTAGACCTTTTAGTGCAGTAGTTAAGCATTGCATCAAGGCCTAATTAATCCGTGATATATAGTAGCAATTGCTCGTGTGTTCGATTCCTGCAGCTGCGGAATTTTTCAGGTCTAGGTCTAGTTGCAGAGCTAGCCACAGGCTTAGTGTGCGCATAGTAGAGACTATAGGAGTGCAATTCCCTACTAGTAACAATTCTAGGCTTAGTGCTAGATCTACTGTATGCTAAGCTTGGAAGGTCCCTCTATTAGCTAGGTCAGCTAACACTTGCTAATAGCTGCGGCATCTGTTACGTGCTAAATATGTTATATAGAGCTTGATATCGTTACTTCCTCTAACTGAGGTTGTGACTAGACCTTTTGGTGCAGTGGTCAAGCATTGCATCAAGGCCTGATTAATCCGTGACAATACCTCTATATATATAGTTAGTATCCCCTCCTTTAGCTAGAACAATAGTTATATAAGCCCTTCTTATAAAGGTTGTTGCAATATAGTATATAAATATCTTTAAGGATGTTGCTGTTAAACAGCTCTAAATTATCTAAGTCCCCTTATATAAGGAAACTGTAGATATAGCAGCAATAAAGGACTATTAGCGCTATAGAAGTAGAGGCAGTAGGGGCGCTAGCGCTAGCAATACAGCTATTAAAGTTCTAGATATATTCTAGGTTAGCAAAAGGATAAGCTATATATAGACAAAAGAGCAGTGTACTCTAGGCTAGTAGAATAACATTTTACGGTTTTAATTAGCTAGCTACTTATAGTTAGATAAATTCTATTTAGAGGCAATAGAAGGGGGTTCTCTTACGTTAGAAGAAGCAGTAGCAGCTGTATAGTATAAGAGGGAATTTTAAGAAGTAACAATAGAATTATTTATTTATAATATAAAAGTAAAATATAATATAAAGAAGAAAGAAAAAGGTAAAGAAGAGAGAAAAGGAATTATTTATTTTTATATTAAAAACAGCTAAGAGCTAGCTGCTAGTTTATTGTGCACTAAAGGGATAACAATAATAATAACTGTTTACGCTCTACTAGCTGTTAGTTTATTGTACACTAAGAGTATAACACTAATAATAACTGTTTACGCTCTACACCCTTAACAACACCCCTTATATATAGATAGGTTATATATAACTAATAACTATTTATAATAACAATAAGAATAAAAGAGAGAGAGTGCCTTCTAGTTAATAAGAGGAATTATTATATAATAATTACTTTAAACGTAAGAAGACCTAAGGATATAAGCAGTTTATACGCTAGTAACACTAGCATTATAGCTAGCGCCTATATAATAGGCAGATAATTAATAGCTATATATAGAGGGCTGTAAGGTAAAGGGGGGCAGAGGGTTAATAAACCCTAGGAGGGTATAATTAAAGAGAGGGGGTGTAATTAACCTATTATAGCGTAACTAATAGGTTAGTTAGTAGAGTAATTAACAGCTGTTGCTAGAGTGCTACAAGCAATTAGAGGGAAAGGAGGTAGAGCAAACGTCTATTTATATATTAGCTCTACAACACTACACTAATAATAAACAGTGCGTTAGTGCAGCAATAGAACAGCTAGAGTAAAGCGCCTAGAGGTAGACGTTATATCTCTATTTTTTTATAAGTAAATAATAGGGAAAATATAAAAAGAGAGTAGATAGAGAGTTAGCTGCTATTTATAGCACCTACTATAAACAACAAAAGGGATTATTATAGAGCCTAGAAGGAGAAGGAGAGTATATTATAGACTTAAGCCTTAAGCTTAAGTCTTTTAGTAAAGGGAGAACAGCAGAAGAGAGATAGAGATCTATATAGGTAAAGGGATAGAAGCAAGCTGCATTTATCTAGGGGTTACCTAGACTTCACTAGGCTCTAGAGAGAGAACCTTAGCTATAAAGTATATACTAAAAGGGGCTCCTAAGGGGATAGACCTACCCCTAGATATATAGCATAAGGGCATAGGGAGGCTTCTGGTTCCTTCTCTCTTCCTCCTTTCCTCCCTATAATTATAGTTCTTATTATAGACGCTAGTTAGCAGCAGCCACTAGGTCAGTCCATTACATCCAGCTAGATCCCCCCCTTAGCTAGTAGATTCCTCTTCTAATAAAGAAGATTATACAGCTAAGAAGGCTCTAAAAGAAGCTAGATTAGCTTCTAAAAGAGTAGTGTAAGTCTATAATGTTTAAGCTAATCTAAAAGCTTAAATGGATAAGCAACAAGAGACCCTAAATAGATTTATTAGGTATAGTAAAGCAAAATAAAGCTAAAATAAAGGTAATATAGCTAATTTACTAAGTAAATTAGATACTATAATTACATCTATAGGTAATCTTTCTATAGGGTCTCCTAAAGCAGATCCTGTTACTTCTAAGACTTCTAAAGTCTCTTTTAAAGTCCCTAAACCTTCTAGTTCCTCTAATAGTGCTACTTTTCTGCCTGCTTTTAATAAAGGCACTATAAAAGAGTTAAATAAGAAGGTCTACTTAATTCTAGAGGCTGCTAAGCTAAAAGGCCCTAAAAATTTTAAACAGTAGAAGCAAGCTTTAACTATTTAATTTAGAGCACTAGAATTCCCTTAATTTATTAATAATCCTAGTATAGCTAGTACTTTAGTAGATTTAGAATAAGCTATTATCCTTATAATTATAAGAGATAGTTGTTAATCTAGACCTTAAGCTGCTATAAGCTAGCATAAGTCCCCTGTAGATGCCTGTAATGTTCTAGTTAGGCAGTATTTATAGAGTGCTAAAATATAATGTAGTACACTATATACTAGTTATTACAACTTATTGTTTTTAAACTATAAGGGATCTTTAGAGGCCTTTAATGCTGAATTTAATAATTTACTAGCTAGACTACAGCTCTATAGTGTAGCTATTAATTCTATTAACTAGGTAAATTATTATATTAATGCTTTAAAGAAGACCTTCTCTAGCTAGGCTAAAAGGCAGCAATATTCTATTAGAGCTGCTAGAGCATAAGGTCTATCTGTAAAAATGCTGAATTTACAGTTCCTTATAGCTAACTTATTAGAAGAACAAAGAGATAAAAGCTCCTCTATATCTAAGGCTCTTAGTTATAAAGCTTCTAATTCTAATAGTTCTAATAATAATAAAGCTAACTAAGGAAAGAATCCTCCTAATTAGAAGAAGAATTCCGATTTTAATTCTAATTCTAACGATTCTAAAGCCTCTAAAGATATAGATAAAGCCTTTAAGAATAAGAAGAAGTAGAAGGGCCGAAGAAAAAGTAATAAAAATTCTAGGAATAAGGATAGAGAAGCTGCTTTTGCTATAGGTTGTTATAACCTATCTACTAGCAACTAGGATACTATAGATTCCAATAGTGAATCTAGCAGTTCTAGTAGTAATAATTGTTACGATTTAGATACAGAATCTATTACTAGTGATACTAGTACTACTAGTAATAATACCCCTTCTTTTAATTACTCTAATAGAATAATTAAAAACTCTCTACTATATAATACAGGTTCTACCTGTTATATAGTTAACAATAAGGCATTTTTTAGGACTTTTAAGCCTATAAAAAAGGGTAAAACCGCGCCTATTGCTACTAGAGGAGGTTTAATTTATCCTAAAGGACAGGGAACTGCTGTATTCTAGGTACTAGTTAGTACAAATCTAGCTAAATATAGGCCTTTAGCTCTAAAGGATGCTCTATATTGCCTAGGTTTAGATACTAACCTAATTAGTAGTCTAAAGCACTATTTAATAGGGGGCACTCTCCTTAGAAATTAGCTATTTCTAGCTAATAGAAGCTGCTGTAGGTTTCTAAATCCTAAAAAGCATAGTTTCTTCTTATAGCTTAAGGGGTAAGAGACCCCTAGAGTGTGTAAAAACCACGCTAATCTCTTATATATAGGATTTCTAGCTAGCAATAGTTATAATAGCGGTTATAATGCTAGTTATTCTATAGAGGTTTAAATCCCTTAACAGCCTAGTTTTAATCTAGAGGAATATAGCTGAATTGAGGAATTATCTAAATTTAAAGAAGAAGAAGCAGATAATACCAGTAACAATACTATAGAGCTATTAGCCCTAGTTCCTAAACGGGCTCCTAGTTAGATTCCTTCTAATAATAGGGATTTAGAAGGTCTAAATCCTAAGTTACTGGATATTGGAGGAAATAGCCGTCTAGATCCCTTAAACGAGACTCGTAGTTCTTAAGAGATTTAGCAAGATAGGGAGCAACAGGAAGCTAGCTCTAATGATAATTCTAGTAGTAATTCTCCTATTACTGCTTCTTCTTCCTATAAGAAGCTCCTAGAATTAGCTGCTACTTAGCACGTTAGATTAGGGCATATAGGACTCCCTTTACTAAAGAAGACTGCTTCTATTACTAAAGGAATCCCTGATTTTTCGAAAATTAAGGAAAAGGATTTTAACTGCCTAGCTTGCAATTAAGCTGTTAGAAGACCTAGCAAGCGTACTATTCCTAACCCCTCTAGATATTTAGATATTATAGAGGGAGATACCGTTAAAATAGAGCCTATACTGCACAATAAAAGGCCCCTAGTTCTATTTCTAATTAATAGAAAATTACAGTATAAGTGGTCTTTTAATCTAGCTAATAAAGAGGGTTTTACTCTTTATAGCTGTATTAAAGGCTTCTTTAAGGAATTAAAGAGCTAGTATAACTGCTACCCTAAACACCTTTATTTTAATAGTAGTATAGAAATTAATACTAAGTTACAAGCTTAGCTATCTTCTAAGGGTATTTGCTTTAGCACCTCTTGCCTCTATATTTACAAACAGAATAGGCTAATAGAGAGAGCTATAAGGGTACTTCTAGACCGTTTACGTGCTACCCTACAGTGGTTATAATTACCTCTATATCTATAGTCTTACATCCTTCCTACTATAGTGAATTTAGTTAATACTACTGCGAATAGTACTAAACTACTAAGTCCTAAACAGCTATATCTAGCTGATTTAGAGCCTTCTAAGACCTATAAGCCTGATTTTTCCAAAATTAGAGCTATAGGCTCCTATTGCGAAGTTCTAATCCTATTAGAACAAAGATCTAGGTTGCAGAAGCTAGCTAAAAGAACTATTCCTAGTAGACTTTTAGCTACACTAGGTTCTAATGTATATCT
The DNA here is from genome assembly GCA_000729835.1 of Atkinsonella hypoxylon. Lineage (NCBI taxonomy): Eukaryota > Fungi > Ascomycota > Sordariomycetes > Hypocreales > Clavicipitaceae > Atkinsonella > Atkinsonella hypoxylon. The sequence continues at coordinate 11,815 of JFHB01000217.1, forward strand.
AATATACATCCCCTCTAAACAAGCTGTTATTAAGACTAGCTTCATTAAAATTATAGAAGGAATAGTGTTACGGGATAATCCTACAGACCCGCAGGTCACTAGTGCACGTAACCGCAATTATGTATAAGTAGTTAGAAGTAACACTTAGGTAGTTAGATTAAACAATTAACTATTATTCACTAGAACACTATTACTAAATGCTTCTTATAGAAGCTCTTATAACTCCTCTTACAATTTATTATATAACCTATTAAATCTAATAACCTATTGTTGCTTCTAATAAGCCTACGCTAAATTCTACTGTAATAAGTAGTAGTAATTACTTCTAATTGTTGCTAACCCTCCTTAAGCTTAAAAGCTAAAATCGCAATATTTAAGATAGAGCAACTTTAGAAGGAGCTTAATAGAAGGAATTATATTCCTTTTACTAATAAAGAACTTAAAACTATACATTAATTCTATAAATTTTACTGCTAAAATCTAGATTTCTAGATTTAAAAAAGAGATCTTATACCTTAAGAGAAAAGAAGCTTATTACTTTATTTTACTTACTATAAATTTATTAATAAATAGCTTAAATTGTATAACTAACCTAAGCTAATAGAACTACCTTCTTACTAAAATACTATTAACACTTCTATAGTATAGTAGGTATAGAGGTAGGTTAATAGAATTATTAATAAGGCTAAATCTACTAAACTCCTTATAGATTTACTAATAGTAATACTAAAAGGAAAAGCTAAGGCTAGATTATCTAGATCTAACAGCTTAAGAGACACTATCTATAAAGTTAGTGCTAGTTTTACTTAGGATATTAAAGGAAAGTAAGTATAAAGATCTAGATTTATACTGCTTACTAAAGACCTAAATCTATTAAATATACCTTAAACTACTAAAAAGAACTTACTAATTAAAGAACTAGCTAAAATCTTACTGCTTTTATAGGTTTATTAAAGGTTTTATACCTTTAGGCTAAAGTATAAAGTAAAAAAAGCAGTAAATCTACTTAAAAAAGAGAACCTCTTACTAAAATAGTTTATAGGTTTTTCTATAGAAATTAGTAAGTAAATTAGTAGAATTAAGGGAGAATTAATTAATAAAATTAGCAAATTATAAAGAGAATTAAACAATAAAATTACTGCTCTTTAGGTAGAGTAATAATACTTAGCCTAGAAAATAGAGACTATACTTAAGCCTTAGAATAAATACAATAAATAATACTATACTTAATAAAGCTTTTAGCTTAAGGATTATAGATAAAGAGCTTTTAATTCTTACTTACCCCTAAAAGATAACTAAAACTAAAAGTAAGGTTAAAAGTAACCTCTAGGTAAAGAAAACTATATAACGTAAAAATACTCTAAACACCTTAGTACTTTTCTAAAAGAATAGAAGCTACTATAATTTCTAAAGAATCTATTAAAGTAATACTATAATAGTAAAGCTAAGAAAAGCTAAAATACTAAAAAAGACTAAAATTAAGTATTTAGTAACTTTAAATATTAGTATATAAATTAATAAGCACTATACTATATTAAAAACAACAATCTCTAGCTAAATCTAGTAGATAAAAGGCTAAATCTATATTAGAAATAGAATAACTAAAGCAATATATAGTTTTAAACCTCTAAGGAATAAATAGATTCTATATAGAAGATTACTAATATTAATTACTTTAAACTCTTTAACAATAGAAATATCTATAAGCTAATTTTATATAAAGAAAAGTATACTATTTTCTATAATATAGAGCTATAGATCTAAGCTATTAAAGACTACTGTAGCTGTAATATAATTAACGCTTAAGAAGCTATTTATATTAAGCTCTAAACTCTCTTTAAAGGGAATACATTAATATAGTATAAGTAGTATCTAGATTACTATAAAAAAACAGCTATTTTTAGTAGTTTAAACTCTATTTACACTATTATCTATAAAGAATTTAGTATATAGATCTAGAATACAATAATATAGCTAGATTTAGCTAAGTTTATAGAGTAAAATATAATTAAAGAAAAATTATTTAGGGAATTTATTTCTAGAGTATTCTAATATACCTATATAAATAGTAAAACTATTAATCTTTAGCTCCTTTTAAGACTTTATTATAAGCTATACTTAGGATTATAATAGCTATACTTAATTTTAATAGTAAAAGACCTAAGATCTATATATATTACTATAGTAAATAATAAGGTTAAGAATCTATAAGAATGCTTTAGGGATTTAGAAAAACAATAAAAATTAAAAGACTATAAGAAAGGTACTAATGCTTAATATACTTAAAGTAAATCTAATAGTAAGAACTCTAAAAACAATAAAGCAGCCTAAAGTAACTAAGCAAACTAAAATAAAAGTAATAGTTAATTTTAGTCTTAATCTCTACTCTATAAAAATTACTAAAATAATTATTCTTAGTACCTACTGTAAAACTAAAGGAATTAGCTGCTAAAAGAGCAGTAGCTTTAGCCTTAGTAGAACTAGAATTTAGAGGCTAGCTAGAATTATTAGCTAGAGCTATAGTATTTTTAGTAGCTTTAACGTTTTTAATAATAGAGCTTACTGTAGAATAATAAGAAATATATCTATATAATAACGTTTAAAGATAAATCTAACTAAAAAGACTATAAAAAGTACCTTAAAAGCTATAAATACTAGCTAATAAAAGAAAAAGAAATAGTTAATACTAAGGAACTACTAATTAGCTTAGAATTTAACTTTATTAAAACCTATTTTACTAAAAGTAAAGAAAAGTAAAAGAAAAAGGTTTAAATAAAGGCAAACTAAAAGGATTTATAAGAAATCTAAATAGAGTAAGTAGTTAAAGTAGTTATAAAGCTATAGCTTATTAAATCTAGTATTCTAAAGTTAAATTCCTTCCTAAAGATTCTTATTTAATTCTATAATAAAGAACTATTATATTAAATCTACCTAGATACTAGAACCTCTTTAGTGCTAGTTAATAAAGTATAGTTAACTTAGTTTAGTTAAAATATAAAATAGGTAAAAATAGAGCTAAAACTAGTTACTAGAGTGTAATTATCCTTTTATATCTCTAAGATAGCTACATTTAACTTCTATATCCTTAGATCTATATATAGTATACCTATAACTAGCTATTTTACAGTTATAGTTAACGTAATAAGTAACTTAAGGCTAAAGCTCCTTCTAGGTTTAACCTTTCTCTATAATTATAGTGTTAAAATTAATTTTATCCGCCCTAAGGCTACTATTAGGTCTATTTATAATATAGTTATAGAAATAGGTATCTTTTAGCTAATTTTAAAGATTCTATATTAGAATATAACAGCAGTATAAGCTATAATAATTCCGCTAAAATTGTAGAAGTATATTCTAGTTAAATAGAAGGAGGTACTAGCTAATAAGAAGGCTACTACCTACTATATATACTTAAAATCTAACCTTATTCTAGATATATTGCTTAGCACAACTAATTAGGAATAAATAGTAGCCTATAACTATTTAGATAAATTTATTATAATCTAGAAAAATTAAAAGGTTGCTTATCTTTAGTATAATAAAGAGCTTAAGGCTAACTATATAATTGTAAATCTATTTAATTTATATATATATTTTTCTAAGGATATTGCACCTAATAATAGTTTATTGCCTACAGAAGATTATAAGTTATAGAAAGAAGGTAATAGTAGTAGATTTAACCCTAAGAAAGTTAATAATAGTATCTTTATATATAGAATCTCTTATCCTAAGAATATACTATATATCTACAATAAATATAAGGTTAAGGTAGAAAACTTAAACCTAAACGTTATAACTAAGCTTATTAACTTAACAAATAAATACAATATTTATTGTAATAGAGATATTATTTCTATACCTAAAGACTAGTATATAAGAGTAAATCTAGTAAATAAATAGCAGAAGCAGCTAAAATCTATCTAAATCTACCTACTAGAAGCTAAAGATAAAGCTAAACTAGATAAGGTTTATAATAAGCTATATTTAAGTAGAAAGATATTATATTTAAACAACTTAGTAGCTATAGCCTGCTTAGCCTTTATAGTGTAGATTAAAACCTTAACAGAAAGAAAAGAATAAGTTATAGTTAATATAAGGCTACTTAATAGTGTAGTAATGCTAAATATATACTCTTTACTAGATTAATTAAATATTATAGTAGATATATATAGTAAGAAGATATTTTTGCTCTTTAATGTATTAAGGTTTTTCTACTAACTTCCTATAAGATAAGAACACTAATCTTATATAGTAGTAATATTAAAATAGAGATTAGAAGTATTAAATATAGCGCTTATAGGCTTTAAGAATGCACTAGCTTTCGCTTAATAGTATATAGACTAATTATTTTAAAAGCATTAATATTTTATATAAATCTATATTAATAACATTATTGTATTCTCTAACTCTACTAAGGACTACCTTATATACCTTAATATAGTTTTATTAATCCTAGAGAAAAATAAGTTAATAATAGCTATAAAGAAGTTATTTATAGGCTACTTAGCTATTTAGCTGTTAGGTTTTATTGTTAATAGCAATAGAATTACTAATATAAACAATAGGCTAAAAGCTTTTTAAAAACTTAAGTTTCTAGTAGATCTTGTAAATCTAAAGACCTTTATTAGTATAGCTAGCTTTTTATAGAAGAGCATTCTATAGTTTAATGTGCAAATTCGCTTGCTGTAGGAACTGTTGGAATCGTTATGACTCTATCGTGCGATTCCGGCGCCTGCGTGGGTGGATACAACCGCTGATTGGTTGCATCCGCACACTAGTCTCTACTTACATTAGGGTCGCCGATATCCCTTAATTCCCCCTTAACACAACACTATGCCTAAGGCATATAAGGCATCTAACGGGGTATATAATATAGCCTCTTTTGCTAGTTAGATATAACTCCTAGAAAAACCAAATTTAAACCTCTTTAATGTAAATACTAATGCACTAGTGAATTAGTTATAGAACTAACTCGAAGGAGTATAAATTAAACCCTTAGTCTATTAACACTAATTAGTAGTTGCTTAACTAAGAGTCTTTAGTACAACTAAAGAGATTAGCACAACTAACTATAGATTAGCTAGATTTAGCAAGAAGAGACGTAATACTATTAGCTAGAACCCTTAGCGGCTAACGCAACTAGTAAAGTATACTAAAGGAAGGGATATCTTTACAATTGCTTAGTTACTAAGTTATATTTACTTACAATAACGTTTTAGTTTAACTAATTGTTAATATTAGACTCCTAAGGAATTAAATTACTAGCTAAGACCCTTAGCGGCTAACGCTATAGGATTTAACTTCTCTAACTATCTTAGAACTTAGCTAGAAGCTAGCTAAATCCCTCTATCTTTATACTAATTCTATTACACCTACTTTCTCTTTCTATACTACTTAATCTTATCTAATATAATAAGTTTACAACAACTTTAAGTAGATTTATAAGAATCTAAGCAATAACTATAACCTAATAAGCTTCTAGAATAACTTTAAAAGTATTAGAAACTCCTATTAATAGATTAAAACTTAATATATAAAATTAACCTAAAAACTGCTACTACTACTAATTTAAACAATAGAATTGCCTTTACAATTAACCTTTATAAAGATTAAAGATTTAAAGATTAGAAATAATAGAAGAACTTTAAATTTAACTTCTATAACTAGAATAAAGACCTATTTTAAAGAGCTTCTACTCTAATTATTAAAGCATTATGCGATTTACTATATAAATATAGAGTTTATATAGGCAAAAGCAGTAGCTAAATTGCTAATTCCCTTAAAAGAGTACTATAGAAAGAGAAACAATCTATATAGCTAGAAGAAGAGATTAATAAATAAGTAGTATTAGGTAAATTCTACTTAAATCTACACCTAGATGTAGAACCTATATCTATAGTAAAGAAGCCTTAATCTTCTTTATAGAACCCTCCTTCTACACCTCTAGCACTCTCTCTATTACTTTTATTAAGTATACTTAGCAATCTAATAGGTATATTAGCAAGAATGCTACCTCCTCCCCCTTTACTATAGAATATAAGATTTCTTCTGCTTTTAGCAGTATAACTATTACTTTCTTCTATAATAAATCCTTTCTAGACTAATATAAAGAAAGTCCTTAACCTTATAAAGATCTATAAAGAAAGCAATAAATATAGCAGCAATATATTTAATTTTATTATGCTAAAAGTAGTTATTCTTAAAGACCTATATTAACAACTTAATTTCTTAGAACTAGCAATAATAAAGGTATTTCTAGTAATACTAATAGGTAAAGTATATAAATTCTACCTTATAACAATTGCAATAAATATAAGGATAAATTATACCTTTAACTAAATAGTTAAAATTATTAAACAACACTTTAAGACCTTAATTAATAAGTAGTTCTATTGCTAAAGATAGAACAGTATTACGTTATATAATATAATTGCTAAGAACTCTAATAAATCTATACTTAACTGCCTTAATATAATAATCTAGAACCTTTAAGACATCTATAACAGCCTTTTTAACTCTCTTATAGATAATTCTAAACTTATTAAATAAACTCTCTAAGCAGTTAGAGGTATCTCTAAATGTAGCTAAGCTAAATTTACAACTAACGCAATATTCTAAAAGCTTATTAGCAACCTACAAAAGTTAATTAGTATTACAGAAGTACAAAAGGAAATTAGCTAATTCTACATTAAATTTAACTAACTTAATATTAATAACGAAGCTCTCTATATAAACTGTTAATATTAACGTTTAAGAGACTTTAGCTGTAGCAGAAGTAAAACCTAAAAATAACGCTACTTTATCTATAGAAAAGAAGGATATTAGTTAATAAAGTACAGCAAAAAAGAGCATTAAGAAGTACAGTAAAGATAGTAGAATAATAAGAAGTATAAAACCCCTCCTTTAAACAGTAAATTTAAAGTCTATCTATAGGCTTATAAAGGATTAAGTAAACCTATATAGAATAACAGTTCTAATAATACTTAAGATGTAAGTAAGGTATTTATTAAAGAATCTAATATAGCTAATAAAGGAAAAGCTCCTTAGCTAACAATTATATAATTCTTTACTAATGCTGTAACTACAAACAATAGAGCTATCTTCTAGAACCTTAAGGAAGAAGCCTACTAGTATACTCTATATAAGGAAGACCTATTTATAGAAGATTAATTAAATTCTATAGATCCCTTATTATATTTATTATCTTATATATTAGAAGAACGTTATTCTAGTAAGACATTTAGAGGTATTTTGCTTAACACTAAAGCAGTAGGTATATTAACAGCTAGAATTAACTAAGTATAAGCACTAGTGAAGAAAATGCCTTTATTAAAGATAAATCTATCTAATTAACACTATATAATTACATTTAGTGTAGAATTAGCAACTTTAATAGGCTTTATTACAGTTTTAACAGTCTTTAGCCTAATTATATTCTACGTAATTAATATAAGCACCCTGTTCCTATACAGCATTAATAATATAGATAAGATGCATATAAAGCTTAACAACCTTAAAAACGTACTAATTTAAGGCAATTAAAAGGTTTCTATTATCTAGAAATAGGGACATCTATAGTAAACTCTAGAAGCTATAGAAGTAGCTGCATTCTTTTTATTAAAAAAGTAAATCTATTAGCTTTATTGTTAATTTAGATATCCCTTTATACAACAATTAATAAAGATTCTATAATGTATAGAAGAAGATATTAGTAACAATAACGCTATTAACAGAATTATATAAGTCTACTACTACTGCTAACTTAACAGTAAATTACCTAGTTAATTCTAATTTACATTAAAAGATAACTATAACTTTAACTATAAAATTATCGTTAATATTATATATCTAAACAGCAGCTCTATTCTTTACGTTATTAATTCTGTAACCTTATTCTAGGCAGCCTACTTTCTAGAACCCTAAAAGTAAAAAGCATAAAATATCTAGAATGCATTAAAAGAATGCTAGATTAATACCTATCTAGGCCCTTCTAACTAGATAGTTTACAATACTAAAAAGAACTTTATATCTACTAAATTCTGCTATTATATATAAATATTATCTATTAATGTTAACAAAGTTCCTATTAAAGCCTACAATAGCATTAGTAAAGTTAAATAATACTATAGCCTATTATAAAGAGCTTATAACATTATTAACGATAAATTAGGCACTAATACTAGTATTATAAAGGATTAAAAGCTTTAAATAGCTATTAAAGCTGTTAATAATTCTGCTGGACTTAATAGTCTTATGCCTATATTACTAGTCTTTAGTTCCTACTTCTGTATAACAAATAATTTACCTTTAAGCCTTTCTGTAATATAATAAGCTTTAATTCTATATAAAGCTACTAATAAAGCCTAAAAGTGCCTAGCATAAAGATAAATTTATAATGCTTTTGCCTCCTGCAATAGCCTAAATATAATACTTACGCATTTACTGCCTCTGCAGTTAGAAGTGTATATATAGCGTAAAAAAGAAGGCTAATAAGGCCTCTATAAGCTGCTTGCTATAGATAGTAAGGAGTGCACTATATAAATACCTTATAGCTCTATTCGTTTTTATATAACTATTGTAAAACCCTACTACTACAATAACAATAAATCTAACAATTATTCTGCTATTTCTAATGTTATACCTAATAAAAGCAATATAGAATCTCTACTTAAAAGCAATTCTATTCTACTAAAGAAGAGAGAAAGACCTCTAAAGGTAAAACAACTAATTAATCTAAACCTAATATAGAAAAGAGGTCCTAGAAGACTAAGAAAGAACTCTCTTTTTATTCTAATTAATTCTATATAAAATTCCTCTACTTTTAACAATAAACTAAATAGATATATTACTGTTTCTAGCCTAACTATTAGTAGTTCTTATAATCTTAATCCTAGTAGTAATATTAATTCTACTTATATATTACTGTATAAATTTAGTAATAAAATTTTCTTTTCTGCAAAAGAAATAGTAAACTATAACTTAGCTATATAACTAAGGAAAGACAATAAGATTACAGCAAAAGGTGCTCTATTTAAAGCATTTAACTAAGCTAAAATTAACGCACTATTAGCTAAAGACGTCTTCTAATTTATTAAATTTAACTCTACTGTATATAATAACTATATCTTTAAATCTTATATAGTTTAAGAAGTTAAAGGAAAAGGAACTATATTACTATATAAGAAGTTAAGACTAGTTATCTAAGGATATAATAATAGCAATAAATTATTAATTTTAACGCAATCTCTAACAATTTAACGAGCTAGTTAACGCTTAATTATAGCACTAGCTCTATCTCTTTAAAAACGCAATATTGTCTTATAGATCTACAATATTATATAGGCTTATATACAATCTAACACTAATTTAAATAGATTAATTATTGCATAACTTTCTAACTAAATTAAACACCTATATCCCTATAATATAGTAATAGAAGTAATTAAGCCTCTATATAGAATTGCTAAAGTAGGTATATATTAGTAGTCTATATACTTTTGCTACTACTATAACAATTTAAGTATAGTTACGTTAATATATAACCTCTACTTACTAATATTAAATAACAATAACTACTTTAGAATCGTTAGAATGCAGACTAATAATACACTAGAACTAAGCAATAGAACCTTCTTTAACTATAAGAAATCTAAACTGCAGAAGGCTAATTTTACTGTAAAGCTAAAGTAGAGCCTAACAGCAGAAACGCTACTAATTTTTAATAGATATATATTAACTAAATCTAATAATAGCACTTTAACTCTTCACTAAAAAGGTTAAAGTAAGAGGATTTAACTCGTTAATATTACTAGTGTTAGTATAGATTTAATAAAACAATAGTATATTAAGCAATAAGCCTACAGTATATATATTACTACAATCTGTTAACTAGAAGCTATATTTAACCTTTCTGTTGCTATATAACAGTAAGATATTACAATTAACGATATTAAACAACTAAATAAGAGGCTTTAATAGTAGATTAACAACTAAACCTATAGATTATAATATATCCTAATAGACCTTCCCTTTGCTAAATTATATATATTTATTAATAGATCCTTTATAAACAATAAAGATTTAAGCTTCTAGATAGAATATATAATTATTCTAGGTAATAAAGGAGCTTATAAAGAGAACGCTAAATTTATAATAAAAGGCAATATTATTATGTATAGCTCTATTAAAAGCAAGAGAGTTATAAGGAGCGCACTTACATTAGAACTATACAGTATAGTGCAAGGCGTAGATGTATTATATACTATTAGCACTACATTAAATATAGTAATAAAGTAGCTATAGATACCGCTAATTCCACTAGTAGTCTATATAGATTCGTTCTTGTTATATAAATGCCTTATAAAGCTTAGCACAATAAAGGAAAAGAGATTAATAATTAACATTATAGCGCTACATTAATTATATAAAAGGCGTAAAATTAACGAAATCCGTTAGATTAACAGCAAAGATAATATTGCTAATTTAATAACAAAAGCAACGCTAAATAAGACTCTTAAATCCTTTATTAATAACAATAAGGCTAATATATAGGTAGAAGGCTAGGTAAAGAGACCTATAAATTAATGCAGAAGGATATTAGATTTATTATTATTTATTCCTTTAATCTATTTTGTTATTACTGTAACTATTAGAGTTACTTTACTAGCACAATAAAAAGAGAGACTGCTAGTGTTAGAACTATTATAACTCTATTGTGCAATTCTAGCGCCTGCATAGGTAGATATAACTGCTAATTAGTTACATCCGCACACTAGTCTCCACTTACATTAGGGTTGCTAATACCCCTTAATTCCCCCTTAACACAACACTATGCCTAAGGCATATAAGGCATCCAACAGGGTATATAATGTAGCCTCTTTTGCTAGTTAGATACAACTCCTAGAAAAACCGAATTTAAACCTCTTTGATGTAAATACTAGTGCACTAGTGAATTGGTCATAGGACCAACTCGAAGGAGTATAAATTAGACCCTTGGTCTGTCGACAGGAACAAAAGACCACCCTACTGCAAGAGCTTTATAAGAAAAGCTTAGCTAATAGTCTACCTAAACTAATGCGCTAAAAGAAAGCCTAGGAAGTAACGTTTTTGCTAAAACCTAAGGAAGAAAAGGCATTTAAAGAGGTAAAAGTATACCTTAATAAAAACACTGTTCTATAGCACTATAACTCTAGTAAGTATTTATTCTTTAAAGTTAACGCTTATAAGGAAGGATTTAGGCTCTTTATCTTCTAGCTTATAGGCAAATAGAACAGTTACAGTATACCTAGTAAAGACATTAAAAGCAACTAGCTGCAGCTAATCCTCTTTCTCTTAAGATACACTTTTAACCTAAAGAAACGTTATAGATTAACTAAGGCAGAGGTAGCTGTAATTATATAAAGTGTCTAAAAGCTATAGAAAATAGTCTAATTTAACCGCTATACTGTTAATATTATTATAGACTACTTGCTAGTAAAGGGAATTATTAAATATACCTTACTTACTATAATAGATCTAGATAAGGCCAACCTAAAATTAGCTAAAGTAGCTAATTATCTATTGCAATTTAACCTAAGAGTCTTCTATGTACTAGAAGTGCTAAATGTAGTGCTAAATGCGCTCTTTAGGTTGCTAGTTATAGTCTTATACTAAGAAGAGGCTTATAATAGCAAATTTAATAAGCTTAATGTAAGTGCGTTTTTTGCTAAAGAATATAGTGCTACAGCAGTATTAGATAAAGGTTTAAAAGAGGAAATTGTCTAAGGCTACAGTTTTAATCTAAAGCTTAGTAGGATTATAGAAGGTATTAAGGACTTTTATAAAAAGTAGAATTAGTAAAATTAATAATAAAGGCTAAGGATTCTGCTGTATAAATAGACCCTATAAGATAATAAACTCTTATACTATTATAATAGAAAAGGCTTATTTTAACTATATATATCTATAAAGGTTGTAGAATTTTATCCTTAAAATAGTCTATAATAATTAGAACTATTTTAGTGCCTATAGAATAGCAGCAGAATTATAGGCAGTTTACTTTCTATAGATATATAAGTAGATTTAAGCCTATATTGCTTACTGCTATACCTACAAAGAAAATATAATTAACTGCAGTAAGCTACTAGAGAAATTAAGGTTATTAGAGTTAGTTTTAACTTCTTTCTATATAATTTCACTTAATTTTATTACTAATATACCTAAAGTTAGCTTAATAAACACTTTATAGTAAAAAGACAAATATAGCTTCTATAACTTACTGTATCTAGTAAATTGCCTATTTAGTAAGCAAACAATCCTTATACCTAAGTATACAATATATACAGCAGAAATTTAGGTAGAACTGCTCTTATAGATACTATATTTATTAGACTAAGGCCTTCTTAAGTAGATTATAAGCAACTAAGATCTAAAGTTTATTTCTAACATTTAGAGAAGTATATTTACCTAAATTAGAAGTAAATTGCTTATAGCTATAGCTTACTACCTATAGATAAATAGAATAGCTAAACGGAAGAATTAAATAGTTATTGTTGCTGTTTAATACTATATAGTTATAAATCTAGATACACTATAGACTGCAATACTTTTAGCACTATAGCACTAACTTAATAATGTAGTAGTAGCTAGTATAGGGATTTCTTTTAACAAACTTATATATAGTTTCTAACTAGCTACTGTTGTTAATTTAATCTAATTAAATAATATTTCTAGCAATAGAACAGATATAAGCAATATAGCTATACTTTAGAAGCTATACTAGTAAGAGGTAGAAACAGCTATTAGTATAGTAAATACCTTAAGTAAGATTAGATATAACACCTAGCATAAGCCTATTAACATTAAAGTAAGGGATATAGTTTACCTATAATTACACTAAGGATATACGCTTCTAGGAAAGCTAAAAAAGAAATAGTCTCCTTAATAGGTAGAGCTATATAAGGTTCTTATAAAAGTAAGCTTATTGTTGTTTTGCCTAGATTTTCTACTAGATTTATATATATACTTAGTAGTATTAGCAGCTTACCTTTAGAAGCTAAAATAAAGTAAAGACTCTTTTAACTAAAAAGAGTAACTGCTACTGCTAATTGCAATAGAAGGGTTTAGTATAAAGGACTATTAGGAAATTAAGCGAATTTATACCTATTAAATCTAACGTTTTTGCAGTAGGTTAAGTAAGCTACGTTTAGAATTCCTTATACAATAGAAAGAGTTCTTTACTAAAGATAACTAATAGATTACTAAAGATAAGCTTAAAGTTAACGCTTCTAAAATTATAAATAAATATCTATAAAAACACTCTATAAATTAGGAAGAAAAGTATTAGCGTTATTAGAAGGGTAATATAGCCTACTAGAAAGCCCTAAATTAGCTAGCAGAAGCCTACTACTAACTCTTTTCCTTATAAGTCTTAATTTCCTTTATTATATAATAGATTGTTTAAATCCCTTAGTATCTCTTTCCTTATATTCTTATTTATTATTATTAAAACTATTAAAATTAACCTATATTATAGAATTACAGGAGGTTAGAAAGAAAACACCTATAAATCTATATACTATTGTTTTAACCTACTTTTTCTATAAATTTACCTTTACTTTTGTGAATTTTTACGCTTTCTACTATACAACCTTTTTCTTACACTCTTATATATTATAAAGTCTTATAAATTTATTAATACTATTATAGCTGCTGCTCTTTCTATCCCTTTAGGCTGTTATTTAGCTACTTTTAACAGTTAAACACTAGAATACTACACTAAGGGCAACAGACTGCCTGTAGAGCAAATTTCTATAGCCTATAGAACTAGCTAGCCTTTATAGAGCTACTTTTAGCCTTTTCTGCCTCTTCTACAGAAAATCTACTACTATTATCCTTTTCTTTTAGTAATTTAGAATTATTAATTTTAGCGAACCTAGATAGCCTATTCTAAGAAGGAAATAATAACAATAACTACACTTAAGCTATAATGCTGCTACTATTTAAACCTAAAGAAGAATATATTGCTTCTAACGTATATATTAATTATAATAATAGTTCTAATGCTAAAAGTAAAGGTTTTAAGTTTAAGGAGCAGGAATATAACTATAAAGGTAATACAGTAGCTATAGAGCTAGACAACATTAAAACTTATCTTATATTGCTTAATTTCCGCTGCCTATATAGCACTTTTAGTAGGCCTAGAAGTGCTAAGGGCACCCTAAAAGTTAATAAGTTTATCTTTAGCACTATTTCTGTAGAAATTAAAGATAATATTAATATTACTAACGTAGGGCCTATTACAGAAGACTATAGTTAGTATTGCTACACTAATAGAGCTAAAGAAAAGGTATAGGACATAGAAAATGCTATTTACGCTTGTGCCTACGAATTTGCCCTTAAAGGCAGCACAATAGATAAAACCAGCATTAAGGTCTCTAAAGATAACGTACTGTTAAAAATAAGCTACCCTGTATAGCCTATTTTTATGCCTACTAGTTGCTCTATTACGTGACCCTCATTAGGTCTTGTTACGTTGATTTTTGGTAGAGATATCGCTGTTACTAGATGCGAAACATCTAGAATTAACTAAGGCAAAGTTGCCTAACCTATAGTTAACTTTAACTGCGATTTTCTCTATAACTAGCAATAGTAGAAATTTAAGAAGTATACTATTTAAAAGCTAAGAATTAGAGCTATTTAATAGTATAATTGTTAGATAGAGTTGCTTATAAGGGTTGCTTGTTATTAGTGGAATTTGTTCATTGTGCACGTAAGCGTCTTGTTTGTATAGCTGTAAGTTGATTTTTTTGTTTTTATATAGTAAATCTTTTTGCGGAAATTATAAAGTAGCCTACAAGCCCCTTCTAGCAACTACGGCCTGCTAATATAGTTAGAGGGTCTATAAGGGACTAGAAAGATTTAAGATTCTACTCTTACTAACTTGTTCGTTACAGCGCTCTCAATATAAGATACCACTATTATTATAGTTATCTACTGCCTCTACGTGATCTATACTATACACTACAGCTTGATTTAGGCCGCTGCTGCTTCCACTACGTAATAATTGCTAGGAGCAATTACAGGTGCTAAATCTAAGAGACCACTACTCTCTTAGATATCTAGTCCTGTAATCCCTATTATTTTCAATACGTACATTACTTACTCTAGCAGAATACAGTGATGTATATCTTTAGGATTTACAATAACTGCGAAGTAAAGCGCTAGAACTAGCGATATAAAGGCAAGGATGCTAAGGCATCTGTAGGTAACGCTAAAGTGGCTAGAAGAGGCAAGATATAGGCAAAAGCAGCAGCTACTGTATACTACAGTAGCAATATAGTGAAAAGAGGCAAGGAAACTATTACTACGGATTTATCTACTAGTTTACTGTTATAAGTAGCGTTACTTATTATCTACTTCTCTAATAAATTTAGCGGGATTAACAGCACTATTGTAGGTACCTTAGCTAGTATTAGCTGCATAAACTTACTCTTTATTCTATTAGCTAAAGTGCAATCCTAGAGCTAGCGTAATAGTCTCCTTTAGAAGAAGTGTAAATTTAACGCTAAGGAAATAATTAAAGCCTACCTTAAGGACACTCCTATAAGTAGTAACGCTATATAGAAGTAACTTAACCTCTATATTACTAAAATTAATAAGTTAAATAAAAAGATTAACTAGGTTAGAATAAAGGCTAAAGGAGGTCTATTTAACAAGCAGTTTAACGAATTATAGACTACTATCTATAGTATATATAACTAACTAAATAGTATAAGTTAATTTAATAAAGGTATTAATAACGTTATTAATAAAAATAAAACCTTACTAAAGGTTGCTAGCAATATTAATATACTATAGGCAGAAAGCAGACGCTTATAACACAAAATTAACTGCATTTATGTAGACTTCTTAGAACGCTTAGCTAACTAGCCTATTACTACATAAGGCCTCTTTAGTAATAGATTTAGCACTATTTAATATAGAAAAAGTGCTTAGTTTATCCTAATTAACTTATCTTTAATACGTTTCTCTCTATTAATTCTATAAAAGACACCTTCTGCAGTAAAGCTAACACTAACTAAGGTAAAAACGCTAACTAAGAGGCTAGCTATAGGTAAACTAGTAGAAATACCTACTAAGCGTAAGACTAGCACCTTTTAGGTAAAACTCTCCCTAAAGCTACTAGGAACGTTCTTTAGCTTTACTTTCTAGAGAGAACTAACAGCTTACTACAACTAACTAATAATTTGCTGCTATTGTTAATGCTTAAGGATTAGAATAGGCTGTATATATATAAAGAAATGCACTAGAGAGATCTAATAGAAAATTTGCTTTAATATAGATTAATTTTTAATGCTTTTAACACTATATAGAATAATCTTGCACAAAGAATATACTATATAGATTCAATAAATTAGCTTTATTATATAAGATTAATTTATAGAATTTAATATTATCTAGGATAATTTTACGCAACTTCACTTATATATAGAATATAGAACAAGCTTTAACGCTCTATTAGGTTTAAGGAAATCTATTAATTTAATATATAGATTTAATAGTTACTAGATTATAAGTGTAATTTAGGCATTATAAGTGCATAGGAAAATACGTAAATATAGCAACCTACGTTGCAGATTGTACTACAACAACAATAATATATACTTACGCAATAAAATAACAACTACCTTTATGCACCTTTTATAACAGCTAGATTAACAAGTTATTTAGTTTAATCTAATACGCCTTCTAACAACTAACAATTAATTTTTAGAACAGCTAGAACAGCTAATCTTTTTTATAGAGGCAGCACTTATTACGGGATAATCCTATAGACCTATAGGTTACTAATGCACATAACTGCAATTATATATAAGTAGTTAGAAGCAACACTTAGGTAGTTAGATTAAACAATTAACTATTATTCACTAGAACACTATTACTAGATACTCCTTACAGAAGCTCTTACGACTTCTCTTACGATTTATTGTATAACCTGTTGAATCCGACAACCCATTGTCACTTCCGACAAGCCCACGCTAGATCCCACCGTAACAAATAGGTTCTATTTCATAGGGCATCCCTAAGGTTCCTATTAGTTCTATAGTGGATAATTCTTTAGAGGGAGAAATTAATAACTAGCAATTAGTAGATAATTATACTCCTAAGTATCCTTATCTTAGTTATCTAGATGTACTGAATTATCTACTAGAACCTGTAGATTAAGCTCTTCTACTAAGCAACCCTATAGAAGCTGTAGAGGCCCCTAAAGCCTCTATATCTATAGAAGCCCCTTAGGCTAATATAGAACCTATAGAAGCTGAAGCTGAATCTATTGATGCTAATGCTATAGATTTAGATAGAGATATATTTTCCTTAATCAAGGATCTATACTTTAAGGCAAGAACTAAAGCAGCTATTACTTCTAATAGTAATAAGGATAAACTTCCTAATACATAGAAGTAAGCCCTAAAAAGCTCTGCTAAGTAGCATTAGATAGAAGCTACCTATAGCGAATTTAAGCAGCTATTAGCTGCTAGAACCTTTAAATTTATAGGGAAAGACTAAGTACCTAAGGGCTAAAGAGTTCTAAAGAATAGGCTTGTTTATAGGCTAAAGAAGGATAAAGAAAATAATCCTATAAAATATAAGGCCTGCCTTATTGCTAAGGGATTTATATAAATAGAAGGTTAAGACTATCTAAAGACCTTTGCTGCAACTAGTATTCCTTCTAGCTAGCGTATATTATTAGCTCTTGTAGCTTTTAATAACTAGGAAGTTAAGCAAATCGATTTTATAGGAGCGTTTTTAAATAGTAAGCTAAAAGAAGCTATTTATATAGAAATCCTAGATAGATTCGTTAAATTTACAGAGCAAGCATCGCTATTAGTAGCTAAGCTACTAAAAAGCTGTAATTATAAGCCCTTTAAAGAGCAAGTAATTAAGCTAGAAAAATCCCTCTATAGTCTAAAGCAAAGTCCTAGAGAATAGCAGTAAATTCTAACAGAATTACTTTAAAAGTATAGATTTAAACCTCTTATATTAGACCCAGCAGTCTTTTATAACCCAGCTATATTTACGTATATTGCTACTTATGTAGATAACTGTCTTCTAATTAGGCCTAATTTACAATATATTAATAAGCTTAAAAAGCTACTAAATTAAGCTTATTTAATAGAAGATAGAGGACCAGCAGAATTCTTCCTAGGCGTTTAAATTACCTATAATAGGTCTAAAAGGTCTATTAAAATCTATTAATCTTAATATATCCTTAAAGCTCTAGAAAGATTCAATATACTAGATGCTAAGCTAGCTTCTATCTCTATACAGCTGGGGATTCTAAAGCAACTAGTTATAAAACTCCTCTTAAAATCCAATTATAAGCTTTATTAGAGCATAATAGGCACTATAATATACCTTATGTTGCTAACTAGAGCTGATATTGCTTTTTCCGTTCAGTGGCTATCAACCTTCTTAGCTAAGCCCTATATAGAGCATCTAAATGCCTCTAAGCACCTCCTTCAGTACTAAGGTGGTACTAGAAGCTTTGCTATCGTTTATGAGCGTTCTAGTCTACACTTAGAGTCTAAAAAGTCTTTTAATACTACTATTAGTTATAAAGAAGTCTTAAAGACTCTCCTTAGTTATTGCAATAGCGATTTTGCTGGTGATAAAGTCTCTTCTAAATCAACCTATGCTTATCTATATAAGCTAGCTAGTGGACCTATTAGCTGGAAATTAAAGAAAGCTAGTACTATTGCCCTTTCTACCTTAGAAGCAGAATCTAATGCATTATTAGAAGCTATTAGGGAATTAGAGTGGCTTTACGGCCTTTTTAAGGAGATAAAGCTGCCTTTAACCCCTCCTATTTCTATTAGGTGTAATAATTAAGGCGCTATAGTTACTGCTTACAACCCTACATTATATAGCAGAACTAAGCATACTCTTTTAAAGTTTAACTACATTAGGGAAAAGATTCGTAAAGGTATAGCTAAGGTTAGTTATATTAATACAAATTAGATGCTAGCAGATAGCCTAACTAAGCCTCTTGCTATCCAAAAGCATTAATAATTTATTAAGTTACTAGAGCTTTCTAGCTAGCTTATAAAAGCAACAAAAACACTTAAAAAATCGAAAAGCAACGAAAAACAGTTAAAAATCGAAAACAACAAAAACAATTAACAATAACTAGTTATATTTAACTATAACTACCCTGGAATTGCTAGAATTAGTTATGTTATTAGTTATATTATTAGTACTGTATTTCGTTAGTTAATTCTTACTTAGATATCCTTTAAAGGAGCTAAGTTGCTTGTAGAACTAGTTACTTCTTACATTTCTAGAGGGAGTGTTAAAAATAAGCTACTCTATAGTCTATTTTTATGCTTACTAGTTGCCTACTAGTTGCTCTATTACGTAACCCTTTTTTAGTTATGTTACGTTAATTTTTAGTAGAGATATTGCTGTTACTAAATGCGAAATATCTAGATTTAACTAAGGCAAAGTTGCTTAACCTATAGTTAGCTTTAATAGGGTTTTTCTCTATAACTAGTAATAGTAGAAATTTAAGAAGTATATTATTTAAAAGCTAAGAATTAGGGCTATCTAATAGTATAATTGTTAAATAGAGTTGCTTATAAGGGTTGTTTGCTATTAGTGGAATTTATTAAATTGTGTATATAGGTTTCTTGTTTATATAGCTGTAAGTCGATTTTTTTGTTTTTATATAGTAAATCTTTTTGCGGAAATTATAAAGTAGCCTACAAGCCCCTTCTAGCGACTACAGCCTGCTGATATAGTTAGAGGGTCTATAAGGGACTAGAAAGATTCAAGATCCTACCCTTACTGTTCGTTACAGCGCTCTTAATATAAAGATACTACTATTACAGTTATCTATTGCCTTTACGTAATCTAGTACTATACACTATAGCTTAATTTAAGCCGCTGCTGCTTCCACTACGTGATAATTGCTAGGAGCAATTACAGGTGCTAAATCTAAGAGACCACTACCCTCTTAGATATCTAGTCCTGTAATCCCTATTATTTTCAAAAACTATAATGTACCTTATGTTGCTAACTAGGGCTGATATTGCTTTTTCCGTTCAGTGGCTATCAACCTTCCTAGCTAAGCCCTATATAGAGCACCTGAACGCCTCTAAGCACCTCCTAAGGTACTTAAGTGGTACTAGAAGCTTTGCTATTATTTATAAGCGTTCTAGTCCACACCCTATAGGGTCTTCCTCTAAAGCTTCTAATAGTTCTATTAGTTGTAAAGAAGTACTTAAGACCCTCCTTAGTTATTGCGATAGCGATTTTGCTGGTGACAAAGTCTCTTCTAAATCAACCTATGCTTATCTATATAAGCTAGCTGGTGGACCTATTAGCTGGAAATCGAAGAAAGCTAGTACTATTGCTCTTTCCACTTTAGAAGCAGAATCCGATGCTGTTAAAAATAAGCTACCCTGTATAGCCTATTTTTATGCTTGCTGGTTGCCTGTTAGTTGCTCTATCACGTGACCCTAACTAGGTCTTGTTACGTTGATTTTTAGTAGAGATATCGCTGTTACTAGATGCAAAACATCTAGAATCGACTAAGGCAAAGTTGCCTAACCTATAGTCAACTTTAACAGCGATTTTCTCTACAACTAGCAATAGTAGAAATTCAAGAAGTATACTATTTAAAAGCTAAGAATTAGGGCTATTTAATAGTATAATTGTTAGATAGAGTTGCTTATAAGGGTTGCTTGTTATTAGTGGAATTTGTTAAATTGTGTATATAAGCGTCTCGTTTGTATAGCTATAAGTTAATTTTTTTGTTTTTATATAGTAAATCTTTTTGCGGAAATTATAAAGTAGCCTATAAGCCCCTTCTAGCAACTACAGCCCGCTAATATAGTTAGTAGGTCTATAAGGGACTAGAAAGATTCAAGATTCTACCCTTACTAACTTATTCGTTACAGCGCTCTTAATATAAGATACCACTATTATTATAGTTATCTACTGCCTCTACGTGATCTATATTATACACTACAGCTTGATTTAGGCCGCTGCTGCTTCCGCTACATAATAATTGCTAGGAGCAATTACAGGTGCTAAATCTAAGAGACCACTACCCTCTTAGATATCTAGTCCTGTAATCCCTATTATTTTCAAAAATAATAAATAAATATCTTCTATTAGTTTTTCTTTAGAATAAATAAGGTTTCTATTTTTAGCTTAAAGCTAGTTAAGTAATTAAGAATATTTTCTTCCTTAAATTAGTATATATTAAACTTTTTATTAAAGATAGCTTAAGCTTACTACTTTCTAATAGCTTTACCTATAGCTTTAGTAAGAGCCTTATAATGTATAGCTATAGCGCTATTAGTACTAGCTTTTTTATCTTAAGTATTTAATTCTATTATAACCTTAGGTTTAAAAGTAACTTTTTTAGAAGATTTACTAGATTAGCTAGAGCTAGTATTAGCTACTTTAAATATAAAGCTAATACTTTTCTTTAAGAAATATAGAATACTAAACTTATATAAATAACTAGTGTTAAAAATAAGCTACCCTGTATAGCCTATTTTTATGCCTACTAGTTGCTCTATCACGTGACCCTCATTAGGTCTTGTTACGTTGATTTTTGGTAGAGATATTGCTGTTACTAGATGCAAAACATCTAGAATCGACTAAGGCAAAGTTGCCTAACCTATAGTCAACTTTAACTGCGATTTTCTCCACAACTAGCAATAGTAGAAATTCAAGAAGTATACTATTTAAAAGCTAAGAATTAGGGCTATTTAATGGTATAATTGTTAGATAGAGTTGCTTATAAGGGTTGCTTGTTATTAGTGGAATTTGTTAAATTATACACATAAGCGTCTCGTTTATATAGCTGTAAGTTAATTTTTTTGTTTTTATATAGTAAATCTTTTTGCGGAAATTATAAAGTGGCCTATAAGCCTCTTCTAGTGACTACAGCCTGCTAATATAGTTAGTAGGTCTATAAGGGACTAGAAAGATTTAAGATCCTACCCTTACTAAATTGTTTGTTACAGCGCTCTTAATATAAAGATACTACTATTACAGTTATCTATTGCCTCTACGTAATCTATACTATACACTATAGCTTAATTTAGGCCGCTGCTGCTTCCACTACGTAATAATTGCTAGGAGCAATTATAGGTGCTAAATCTAAGAGACTACTACTCTCTTAGATATCTAGTTCTGTAATCTCTATTATTTTCAATAGGTTATAAGCCCGGAAGACCTATCTGTAAGCTGTTAGCCCGCTGAAATCTACTATTGTGTACTGTATTACCCACTAGAAGCTATATTGAGACCTACGCTAGCAGCTATTGCTGCTATTAGTAGCTTGCTGGAAGCTATTAATACCTACTGCACATATATCGCTAGCCACTATACTAGTGTTTTTATTCTGCCCACCCTATGCCTCCTGCACTCTATACACCCTATATATACACACTTTTAAAGCTATTCTTAATAGCTAGGTTCTATTGTTGCGCAATATTAAAATATATACATCTATATATATTACATTTGCACTACAAATCGTTTTATTAGGCACTGCCTAATTAATTATTTCTATTAAGAAATAAGCTTAGCGCTGTACTGCATTGCTTGTTGTTGTTATATTGTGCACCCTGTGCACCTCTGTTAGTGGCTATACTACAATTTGTAGTGCACGCCTAATAGCTCTTGTTGCTGTTAGATATTCCTGTGTTTTTAGTCGCAGAATTAATTTATATAGTAATCCCACTAGTTAGGATTTTAAAGTAGGAATTAGCTAGATATCCCTAAATTAGCTGTACCTAGGTCTCTACTGATTTATTAGAACCTAATTAGAGAAGAATCTCCTGAATTTTTTGGCTAAAAATAGCTAGAACCTATGTTTTATGCCCCTCGCGACCGCTTGTTAATCTAGTCTGCTATATAAATTGTATATATATATAGATTGCAATACAATGCAGCCTTTAGAGCCTGTTATACCTATTACAAAAGAAATTAGAGAAAAATCTTAGTATAATTTCTAAAGATATAGGGCACTTCTAGGCCTATAATAGAGCAATCTATTGATATCTAGTAGAGGTTATTACTGTTATTTACTACCTTTTCCACTGTAATTTAGGCTATAATTAGCTATAAAGAGCGTTAAAATTAGCTATTAAAACCCTTAAAATAGCACTAAAAGGAACAGGTAAGGGAAAGAGCATAAGCCCTAAACGGAGTAGTAGTTCTAGTACACTAGCTACAGCTGCTACTAGCTTTTCTAGTCCAGCAAGGTCCCTCCCTTAGCTAGTAGATTCCTCTTCTAATAAAGAAGATTATACAGCTAAAAAGGCTCTAAAGGAAGCTAGATTAGCTTCTAAAAGAGTAGTGTAAGTCTATAATGTATAAGCTAATCTAAAAGCTTAAATAGATAAGCAATAAGAGACCCTAAATAGATTTATTAGGTATAGTAAAGCAAAATAAAGCTAAAATAAAGGTAATATAGCTAATTTACTAAGTAAATTAGATACTATAATTACATCTATAGGTAATCTCTCTATAGGGTCTCCCTCTAAGGTAGTAGATTCTATTACTTCTAAAAGAGCTTCTAAAGTCTCTTTTAAAGCCCCTAAACCTTCTAGTTCCTCTAATAGTGCTACTTTTCTGCCTACTTTTAATAAAGGCACTATAAAAGAGTTAAATAAGAAGGTCTACTTAATTCTAGAGGCTGCTAAGCTAAAAGGCCCTAAAAATTTTAAACAGTAGAAGCAAGCTTTAACTATTTAATTTAAAGCACTAGAATTCCCTTAATTTATTAATAATCCTAGTATAGCTAGTACTTTAGTAGATTTAGAACAAGCTATTATCCTTATAATTATAAGAGATAGTTGCCAATCTAGACCTTAAGCTGCTATAAGCTAGCATAAGTCCCCTGTAGATGCCTATAACGTTCTAGTTAGGCAATATTCGTAGAGTGCTAAAATACAACGTAGTACGCTATATACTAGTTATTACAACTTATTGTTTTCGAACTATAAGGGATCTTTAGAGGCCTTTAATGCTGAATTTAATAATTTACTAGCTAGATTACAGCTCTATAGTGTAGCTATTAATTCTATCGACTAGGTAAATTATTATATTAATGCTTTAAAGAAGACCTTCCCTAGCTAGGCTAAAAGGCAGCAATATTCTATTAAAGCTGCTAAAGCATAAGGTCTATCTGTAAAAATACTAAATTTACAGTTCCTTATAGCTAACTTATTAGAAGAATAAAGAGATAAAAGCTCCTTTATATCTAAGGCTCTTAGTTATAAAGCTTTTAATTCTAATAGTTCTAATAATAAGGCTAATTAAGGAAAGAATCCTCTTAATTAGAAGAAGAATTCCGATTCTAATTCTAACGATTCTAATGCCTCTAAAGAAAAAGATTAAGATAAAGCCTCTAAGAATAAGAAGAAGTAGAAGGGCTGAAGAAGAAGTAATAAAAACTCTAGGAATAAGGATGGAGAAGCTGCTTTTGCTATAGGTTGTTATAACCTATCTACTAGCAACCAGGATACTATAGATTCTAATAGTAAATCTAGCAGTTCTAGTAGTAATAATTCTTACGATTTAGATACAGAATCCACTACTAGTAATACTAGTACTACTAGTAATAATACCCCTTCTTTTAACTATTCTAATAGAATAATTAAAAACTCCTTACTATATAATACAGGTTCTACCTGTTATATAGTTAACAATAAGGCATTTTTTAGGACTTTTAAGCCTATAAAAAAGGGTAAAACCGCGCCTATTGCTACTAGAGGAGGTCCTATTTATCCTAAAGGACAGGGAACTACTGTATTCTAGGTACTAGTTAGTATAAATCTAGCTAAATATAGGCCTTTAGCTCTAAAGGATGCTCTATATTGCCTAGGTTTAGATACCAACCTAATTAGTGGTCTAAAGCACTATTTAACAGGGGGCACTCTCCTTAGAAATCAGCTATTTCTAGCTAATAGAAGCTGCTGTAGGCTTCTAAATCCCAAAAAGCATAGTTTCTTCTTACAGCTTAAGGGGCAAGAGACCCCTACCCTAAAGTGTGTAAAAACTACGCTAATCTCTCTTATATAGGATTTCTAGCTAGCAATAGTTATAATAGCAGTTATAATGCTAGTTATTCTATAGAGGTTCAAATCCCTTAACAGCCTAGTTTTAATCTAGAGGAATATAGCTAAATTAAGAAATTATCTAACTTTAAAGAAGAAGAAGTAGATAATACTAATAACAATGCTATAGAGCTATTAGCCCTAGTTCCTAAACGGGCTTCTAGTTAGATTCCTTCTAATAACAGGGATTTAGAAGGTCTAAATCCTAAGTTGCTGGATATTAGAGGAAATAGCCGTCTAGATCCCTTAAACAAGGCCTATAGTTCTTAAGAGATCTAGCAAGATAGGGAGCAACAGGAAGCTAGCTCTAATGATAATTCTAGTAGTATAAATCCTACTGCTTCTTCTTCCTATAAGAAGCTCCTAGAATTAGCTGCTACTTAGCACGTTAGATTAAGGCATATAGGACTCCCTTTACTAAAGAAGACTGCTTCTATTACTAAAGGTATTCCTAATTTTATAAAAATCAAGGAAAAGGATTTTAACTGCCTAGCTTACAACTAAGCTAAAGCTGTTAGAAGACCTAGCAAGCATGCTATTCCTAACCTCCCTAGATGTTTAGATATTATAGAGGGAGATACCGTTAAAATAGAGCCTATACTGCACAATAAGAGGCCTCTAGTTCTTTTTCTAATTAATAGAAAATCACAGTATAAGTAGTCTTTTAATCTAGCTAATAAAGAGGGTTCTACTCTTTATAGCTATATTAAAGGCTTCTTTAAGGAATTAAAAAACTAGTATAACTGCTACTCTAAACATCTTTATTTTAATAGTAGTACAGAAATTAATACTAGGTTGTAAGCTTAGCTATCTTCTAAGGGTATTTACTTTAGCACCTCTTACCCCTATATTTATAAACAGAATAGGCTAATAGAGAGAGCTATAAGGGTACTTCTAAACCGTTTGCGTGCTACTCTACAGTAGTTACAATTACCTCTATATCTATAGTCTTACATTCTTCCTGCTATAGTGGATTTAGTTAATACTACTGCGAATAGCACTAAACTACTAAGTCCTAAACAGCTATATCTAGCTAATTTAGAGCCTTCTAAGACCTATAAGCCTAATTTTACTAAAATAAGGGCTATAGGCTCCTATTGCGAAGTTCTAATCCTATTAGAACAGAGATCTAGGTTGCAGAAGCTAGCTAAAAGAACTATTCCTAGTAGACTTTTAGCTACACTAGGTTCTAATGTATATTTAATATATATCCCCTCTAAACAAGCTGTTATAAAGACTAGCTTCGTTAAAATTATAGAAGGAATAGGTCCTATTTTATAGGGCATCCCTAAGGTTCCTATTGGTTCTATAGTAGATAATCCTTTAGAGGGAGAAATTAATAACTAGCAGCAATTAGAAGATAATTATACTCCTAAGTATCCTTATCCTAGTTATCTAGATGTGCTAAATTATCCACTAGAACCTGTAGAAAATCAAGCTCTTCTACTAAGCAACCCTATAGAAGCTATAGAGGCCCCTAAAGCCCCTATATCTATAGAAGCCCCTTAGGCTAATATAGAACCTATAGAAGCTAAAGCTGATGCTGATGCTATAGATTTAGATAGAGATATATTTTCCTTAATTAAGGATCTATGCTTTAAGGCAAGGACTAAAGCAGCTATTACTTCTAATAGTAATAAGGATGAACTTCCTAATATATAGAAGCAAGCCCTAAAAAGCTCTACTAAGCAGCATTAGATAGAAGCTACCTATAGCGAATTTAAGCAGCTATTAGCTGCTGGAACCTTTAAATTTATAGGGAAAGACTAAGTACCTAAGGGCTAAAGAGTTCTAAAGAATAGGCTTATCTATAGGCTAAAAAAGGATAAAGAAAATAATCCTATAAAATATAAGGCCTGCCTTGTTGCTAAGGGATTTATATAAATAGAAGGTTAAGATTATCTAGAGACCTTTGCTGCAACTAGTATTCCTCCTAGCTAGCGTATATTATTAGCTCTTGCAGCTTTTAATAACTAGGAAGTCGAGCAAATCGACTTTATAGGAGCGTTTTTAAATAGCAAGCTAAAAGAAGCTATTTATATAGAAATCCTAGATAGATTCGTTGAATTTGCAGAGCAAGCATCGCTATTAGTAGCTAAGCTACTAAAAAGCTGTAATTACAAGCTCTCTAAAGAGCAAGTAATTAAGCTAGAAAAATCCCTCTATAGTCTAAAGCAAAGTCCTAGAGAATAGCAGCAAATTCTAACAGAATTACTTTAAAAGTATAGATTTAAACCTCTTATATTAGACCCAGCAGTCTTTTATAACCTAGCTACATCTACGTATATTGCTACTTACGTAGATAACTGTTTTCTAATTAGTTTAAATCTAAGCTATATTAACAAGCTAAAGAAGCTATTACATAAAGCTTATCTAATAGAAGATAGAGGACTAGCAGAATTCTTTCTAGGTGTATAAATCACCTGTAATAGGTCTAAAAGGTCTATTAAAATCCACTAATCTTAATACATCCTTAAAGCCCTAGAGAGATTTAAAATGCTAGATGCTAAGCCAGCTTCTATCCCTATACAGCTAGGAATTCTAAAGCAACTAGTTACAAAACTTCTCTTAAAATCCAATTATAAGCTTTATTAGAGCATAATAGGCACTATAATGTACCTAATGTTGCTAACTAGGGCTAATATTGCTTTTTCTGTTTAGTAGCTATTAACCTTCCTAGCTAAGCCCTATATAGAGCACCTAAACGCCTCTAAGCACCTCTTAAGGTACTTAAGTGGTACTAGAAGCTTTGCTATTATTTATAAGCATTCTATACCACTAGGGTCCTCTTCTAAAGCTTCTAGCTCTAAAGAAGTACTTAAGACCCTCCTTAGTTATTGCAATAGCGATTTTGCTGGTAATAAAACCTCTTCTAAATCAACCTATACTTATCTATATAAGCTAGCTAGTGGACCTATTAGCTAGAAATTAAAGAAAGCTAGTACTATTGCTCTTTCTACATTAAAAGCAGAATCTAATGCATTATCTAAAGCTATAAGGGAATTAGAGTGGCTCTACAGCCTTTTTAAGGAGATAAAGCTACCTTTAACCCCTCCTATTTCTATTAGGTGTAATAATTAAGGCGCTATAGTTACAGCTTACAACCTAACGTTGTATAGTAGGACTAAGCACACCCTTTTGAAGTTTAACTACATTAGGGAAAAGATTCATAAAGGTATAGCTAAGGTTAGTTATATTAATATAAATTAGATGCCAGCAGATAGCCTAACTAAGCCTCTTGCTATTCAAAAGCATCAACAATTCATTAAGTTACTAGAGCTTTCTAGCTAGCTTATAAAAGCAATAAAAACACTTAAAAAATCGAAAAGTAACAAAAAAAAAATAGTTAAAAATCAAAAACAACAAAAACAATTAACAACAACTAGTTATATTTAACTATAACTACCCTAGAATTGCTGGAATTAGTTATGTTATTTGGTTCTGTTATTAGTACTGTATTTCGTTAGTTGATTCTAACTTAAATATCCTTTAAAGGAGCTAAGTTGCTTATAGAACTAGTTACTTCTTACATTTCTAGAGGGAGTGTTAAAAATAAGCTACCCTGTATAGCCTATTTTTATGCCTACTAGTTGCTCTATTACGTAACCCTTATTAGGTCTTATTACATTAATTTTTAGTAAAGATATCGCTATTACTAGATGCAAAACATCTAGAATTAACTAAGGCAAAGTTGCCTAACCTATAGTTAACTTTAACTGCAATTTTCTCTACAACTAGCAATAGTAGAAATTCAAGAAGTATACTATTTAAAAGCTAAGAATTAGGGCTATTTAATAGTATAATTGTTAGATAGAGTTGCTTATAAGAGTTGCTTATTATTAGTGGAATTTATTAAATTGTGTATATAGGCGTCTCGTTTGTATAGCTGTAAGTTGATTTTTTTGTTTTTATATAGTAAATCTTTTTGCGGAAATTATAAAGTAGCTTACAAGCCCCTTCTAGTAACTACAGCCTGCTGATATAGTTAGTAGGTCTATAAGGGACTAGAAAGATTTAAGATCCTACTCTTACTAACTTGTTCGTTACAGCGCTCTTAATATAAAGATACCACTATTACAGTTATCTATTGCCTCTACGTGATCTATACTATATACTACAGCTTGATTTAGGCCGCTGCTGCTTCCACTACGTGATAATTGCTAGGAGCAATTACAGGTGCTAAATCTAAGAGACCACTACCCTCTTAGATATCTAGTCCTGTAATCCCTATTATTTTCAATAACTAGTAAAATAGCTTAATATAGAAGGTAGGTATAAAAAGAATAATTAATCTTACTTAGCAGAAAGAGTGTAATATATATAACTCTCTATATTAGCTATACTTTTAATGCTCTTACCTTCTGCTTCTAGGGTTATATAAGCTCTTAACGCTAAAATACTAAGGCTAAGAACCTAATTACTAATAGCAGTAAATATAAAGATAACTACTAAGATAAGGATAAAAGAGAAATTTTTCTCTATAATTAAATAATTATAATATCTAAAGGACCTAAAAACTTCCTTTTTACTGTATTAAGGCTATCTTAGCTAGAGGTAAAATAGAGGTTAAATAGACTAGCTAGTATTTATAATATAGTAACTATCTTTAACTAAGCTTAGCTCTTTTTAGCTTAAAAAAGCTATAGAAATTTTCTTTCTCCCTTAATTAAATAATCCCTTATAATATAGAGCTTTTATCTCTATAATTTCCTTCTTTCTTATATTAGTAATATTTAAACTAAAGTGCCTTTCTATCTTTAATGCTTAGTAGCTTTTCTTTCTTTCTTCTAAGATCTTTATAAAAAACCTTCTAATTATATAGTGCACTTTAATTAGAATAAGTCCCTAGTAAAGCCTCTATTTTTATTGTCTTTAAACTAAACCTCTAAATAACTATATAGCCTACACTAAAGTAAGTAATAATATAGTATACATTAAGATTAAAGAGAATTAGTAGTAAGTAAGATATTTATTAGTATATACTATTAAATAATAGCAGGTAAGAAGATTAAATAGTTAGAAAAGGTAGAAATAAAATATTAATTATAGCTTAAAAGATATATATATACAAAAGGAGCTAAATGTATTAAAGAGTTAGAGAAAGTGTTAGTAGTAGTAAAGTAATATCTCTTAAGTATTAAGTATTGTAAATAAAAATAGGCTAAAAGATATTAATTAATTAAAAGGAATAAAGGCTAAAAAGAGCTAGCAAAAGCTGCTTGCCTTCTCTACTTGCTTAAACTATCTATATATCTAGGCGATGCGCACTCTTATAGAGAAAATCTGCATGTAGCATCCCTTGCAAAGCTAATATAAGAACGCAAGGGGGTAACCCTACCGCGACACACTAGGAAGGTTAATAGCTACTAAACGGAAAAAGCAATATTAGCCCTAGTTAGCAACATAAGATACATTATAGTACCTATTATGCTCTAATAAAGCTTATAATCGGATTTAGAGAGAAGTTTTATAACTAGTTGCTTTAGAATCCCTAGCTGTATAGAGATAGAAGCTAGCTTAGCATCTAGCATTTTGAATCTTTCTAGAGCTTTAAGGATGTATTAAGATTAGTGGATTTTAATAGACCTTTTAGACCTATTACGGGTGATTTATATACCTAGAAAGAATTCTGCTGGTCCTCTATCTTCTAATAGATAAGCTTTATATAATAGCTTCTTTAGCTTATTAATATAGCTTAGATTTAGACTAATTAGAAGACAGTTATCTACGTAAGTAGCAATATATATAGATGTAGCTAGGTTATAAAAGACTACTAGGTCTAATATAAGGGGTTTAAATCTATGCTTTTAAAGTAATTCTGTTAGAATTTACTGCTATTCTCTAGAACTTTATTTTAAACTATAGAGAGATTTTTCTAGCTTAATTACTTACACTTTAGAAGGCTTATAATTATAGCTTTTTAGTAGCTTAGCTACTAATAGCGTTGCTTCTGTAAATTTAACGAATCTATCTAGGATTTCTATATAAATAGCTTCTTTTAGTTTACTATTTAAAAACGCTCCTATAAAATCGATTTGCTCGACTTCCTAGTTATTAAAAGCTACAAGAGCTAATAATATACACTAGCTAGGAGGAATACTAGTTGCAGTAAAGGTCTCTAGGTAGTCTTAACCTTCTATTTGCATAAATCCCTTAGCAATAAGGTAGGCCTTATATTTAATAGGATTATTTTCTTTATTCTTTTTAAGCCTATAAATAAGCCTATTCTTTAGAACTCTTCGGCCCTTAGGTACTTAGTCTTTCCCTATAAATTTAAAGGTTCTAGCAGCTAATAGCTGCTTAAATTCGCTATAGGTAGCTTCTATCTAATGCTGCTTAGTAGAGCTTTTTAGGGCTTGCTTCTATATGTTAGGAAGTTTATCCTTACTACTATTAGAAGTAATAGCTGCTTTAGTCCTTGCCTTAAAGCATAGATCCTTAATTAAGGAAAATATATCTCTATCTAGATCTATAGCATTAGCATTAATAGATTTAGCTTTAGCTTCTATAGGTTCTATATTAGCCTAAGGGGCTTCTATAGATATAGGGGCTTTAGGGACCTCTACAGCTTCTATAGAGTTGCTTAGTAGAAGAGCTTGATTTTCTATAGGTTCTAGTGGATAATTTAGCACATCTAGATAACTAGGATAAGGATACTTAGGAGTATAATTATCTACTAACTGCTGGTTATCGATTTCTCCCTCTAAAGAATTATCCACAATAGAACCAATAGGGACCTTAGGGATGCCCTATAAAATAGGACCTATTCCTTCTATAATTTTAATGAAGCTAGTCTTTATAATAGCTTGTTTAGAGGAGATATATATTAGATATACATTAGAACCTAGCGTAGCTAAAAGTCTACTAGAAGTAGTTCTTTTAGCTAGCTTCTGCAACCTAGATCGTTGTTCTAAAGGAATTAGAACTTCGCAATAGAAGCCTATAGCCCTTATTTTGGTAAAATTAGGCTTATAGGTCTTAGAAGGCTCTAAATCAGTGTAATGGACTGACCTAGTGGCTGCTGCTAACTAGCGTCTATAATAAGAACTATAATTATAGGGAGGAAAGGAGGAAGAGAGAAGGAACTAGAAGCCTCCCTATGCCCCTGTACTATATATCTAGGGGTAGGTCTATCCTCTTAGGAGCCCCTTTTAGCATGTGCTTTATAGCTAAGGTTCTCTCTCTAGGGCCTAGTAAAGTCTAGGTAACCCCTAGACGAATACAGCTCGCTTCTATCCCTTTACCTATATAGATCTCTGTCCCTCTCCTGCTGTCCTCCCTCTACTGAAAGACCCGAGCCTAAGGCTCGAGTCTATAACAATCAGCTAGATATAGCTGTTTAGAACTTAGTAGTTTAGTACTATTTGCAGTAGTATTAGCTAAATCCACTATAGCAGAAAGGATATAAGACTATAGATATAGAGGTAATTATAACTACTGTAGGGTAGCACGCAAACGATCTAGAAGTACCCTTATAGCTCTCTCTATTAGCCTATTCTATTTGTAAATATAGGGGCAAGAGGTACTAAAGTAAATACCCTTAGAAGATAGCTAAGCTTGCAACTTAGTATTAATTTCTATACTACTATTAAAATAAAGGTATTTAGGGTAGCAGTTATACTGGTTTTTTAATTCCTTAAAGAAGCCTTTAATATAGCTATAGAGAGTAAAACCCTCTTTATTAGCTAGATTAAAAAACTACTTATACTGTAATTTTCTATTAATTAGAAAAAGAACTAGAGGCCTCTTATTGTGCAGTATAGGCTCTATTTTAACGGTATCTCCCTTTATAATATCTAAACATCTAGGGGGATTAGGAATAGCATACTTACTAGGTCTTCTAACAGCATTAGCTTAATTGCAAGCTAGGCAGTTAAAATCCTTTTCCTTGATTTTTGTAAAATCAGGAATACCTTTAGTAATAGAAGTAGTTTTCTTTAGTAAAGGGAGTCCTATATACCTTAATCTAACGTGCTAAGTAGCAGCTAATTCTAGGAGCTTCTTATAGGAAGAAGAAGTAGTAGTAGGAGAATTACTACTAGAATTATTATTAGAGCTTATTGAAAATAATAGGGATTACAGAACTAGATATTTAAGAGGGTAGTGGTCTCTTAGATTTAGCACCTGTAATTGCTCCTAGCAATTATTACGTAGTGGAAGCAGCAGCGGCCTAAATTAAGCTGTAGTGTATAGTATAGATTACGTAGAGGCAATAGATAACTGTAATAGTAGTATCTTTATATTGAGAGCGCTGTAACGAACTTAGTGAGGGTAGAATCTCGAATCTTTCTACTCCCTTATAGACCTACTAACTATATCGGTAGGCTATAGTCACTAGAAGGGGCTTATAGGCCACTTTATAATTTCTATAAAAAGATTTACTATATAAAAACAAAAAAATCGACTTACGGCTATATAAACGAGATGCCTATATGCACAATTTAATAAATTCCACTAATAACAAGCAACCCTTATAAGCAACTCTATCTAACAATTATACTATTAGATAGCCCTAATTCTTAGCTTTTAAATAGTATACTTCTTGAATTTCTACTATTGCTAGTTGTAGAGAAAATCGCTGTTAAAGTTAACTATAGGTTAGGCAACTTTGCCTTAGTTGATTCTAGATGTTTTGCATCTAGTAATAGCGATATCTCTACTAAAAATTAACGTAACAAGACCTAGTTAGGGTCACGTAATAGAGCAACTAACAGGCAACTAGTAAGTATAAAAATAGGCTATATAGGGTAGCTTATTTTTAACACTCCCTCTAGAAATGTAAGAAGTAACTAGTTCTATAAGTAACTTAGCTCCTTTAAAGGATATCTAAGTTAGAA
Source organism: Atkinsonella hypoxylon (assembly GCA_000729835.1). NCBI lineage: Eukaryota > Fungi > Ascomycota > Sordariomycetes > Hypocreales > Clavicipitaceae > Atkinsonella > Atkinsonella hypoxylon. The sequence continues at coordinate 45,773 of JFHB01000217.1, forward strand.
TTAACTAACGAAATACAGTACTAATAATAGAACTAAAATAACATAACTAATTCTAGCAATTCTAGGGTAGTTATAGTTGAATATAACTAGTTATTGTTAATTGTTTTTGTTGTTTTCGATTTTTAACTGTTTTTCGTTGCTTTTCGATTTTTTAAGTGTTTTTATTGCTTTTATAAGCTAGCTAGAAAGCTCTAGTAACTTAATAAATTGTTAATGCTTTTAAATAGTAAGAGGCTTAGTTAGGCTATCTGCTAGCATCTAATTTATATTAATATAACTAACCTTAGCTATACCTTTACGAATCTTTTCCCTAATATAGTTAAACTTTAAAAGGGTGTGCTTAGTTCTACTATATAACGTTAAGTTGTAAGCAGTAACTATAGCGCCTTAATTATTACACCTAATAGGAATAGAAGGGGTTAAAGGCAGCTTTATCTCCTTAAAAAGGCTGTAGAGCTACTTTAATTCCTTAATAGCTTTAGATAATGCATTAGATTCTACTTCTAAAGTGGAAAGAGCAATAGTACTAGCTTTTTTCGATTTTTAGCTAATAGGTCTACTAGCTAGCTTATATAGATAAGTATAGGTTAATTTAGAAGAGACTTTATTACCAGCAAAATCGCTATTGTAATAACTAAGGAGGGTCTTTAAGACTTCTTTATAACTAATAGTAGTATTAGAAGACTTTTTAGAGGAAGACCCTACTAAAGAGTATAGACTAGAACGCTTATAAACAATAGTAAAGCTTCTAGTACCACCTAAGTACTAAAGGAGGTACTTAGAGGCGTTTAGATGCTCTATATAGGGCTTAGCTAGGAATATTAATAGCTACTAAACGGAAAAAGCAATATTAGCCCTAGTTAGCAACATAAGGTACATTATAGTGCCTATTATGCTCTAATAAAGCTTATAATTAGATTTTAAGAGAGGTTTTATAACTAGTTGCTTTAGGATTCCTAGCTGTATAGGGATAGAAGTTAGCTTAGCATCTAGTATATTGAATCTTTCTAGGGCTTTAAGGATGTATTAAGATTAATGGATTTTAATAGACCTTTTAGACCTATTATAGGTAATTTAAACGCCTAAGAAGAATTCTACTAGTTCTCTATCTTCTATTGGATAAGCTTAATTTAGTAGCTTTTTAAGCTTATTAATATATTGTAAATTAGGCCTAATTAGAAGACAGTTATCTACATAAGTAGCAATATACGTAAATATAGCTGGGTTATAAAAGACTGCTAGGTCTAATATAAGAGGTTTAAATCTATGCTTTTAAAGTAATTCTATTAGAATTTGCTGCTATTCTCTAGGACTTTGCTTTAGACTATAGAGGGATTTTTCTAGCTTAATTACTTACTCTTTAGAGGGCTTATAATTACAGCTTTTTAGTAGCTTAGCTACTAATAGCAATGCTTGCTCTGTAAATTTAACGAATCTATTTAGGATTTCTATATAAATAGCTTCTTTTAGCTTACTATTTAAAAACGCTCCTATAAAATCGATTTGCTTAACTTCCTAGTTATTAAAAACTGCAAGAGCTAATAATATACGCTAGCTAGGAGGAATACTAGTTGCAGCAAAGGTCTCTAGATAGTCTTAACCTTCTATTTGCATAAATCCCTTAGCAACAAGGCAGGCCTTATATTTTATAGGATTATTTTCTTTATCCTTCTTTAGCCTATAAATAAGCCTATTCTTTAGAACTCTTTAGCCCTTAGGTACTTAGTCTTTCTCTATAAATTTAAAGGTTCTAGCAGCTAATAGCTGCTTAAATTCGCTATAGGTAGCTTCTATCTAATGCTGCTTAGTAGAGCTTTTTAGGGCTTGCTTCTATGTGTTAAGAAGTTCATCCTTATTACTATTAGAAATAATAGCTGCTTTAGTCCTTGCCTTAAAGCATAGATCCTTGATTAAGGAAAATATATCTCTATCTAGATCTATAGCATCAGCATTAATAGATTTAGCTTCAGCTTCTATAGGTTCTATATTAGCCTAAGGGGCTTCTATAGTTATAGGGGCTTTAGGGGCCTCTATAGCTTCTATAGGGTTGCTTAGTAGAAGAGCTTAATCTATAGGTTCTAGTGGATAATTCAGTATATCTAGATAACTAAGATAAGGATACTTAGGAGTATAATTATCCACTAATTGCTGGTTATTAATTTCTCCCTCTAAAGGATTATCCACTATAGAACTAATAGGAACCTTAGGGATGCCCTATGAAATAGGACCTATTCCTTCTATAATTTTAACGAAGCTAGTCTTTATAACAGCTTATTTAGAGAGGATATATATTAGATATATATTAGAACCTAGTGTAGCTAAAAGTCTACTAGGAATAGTTCTTTTAGCTAGCTTCTGCAACCTAGATTATTATTCTAAAGGAATTAGAACTTCGCAATAGGAGCCTATAGCCCTTATTTTAGTAAAATTAGGCTTATAGGTCTTAGAAGGCTCTAAATCAGCTAGATATAGCTGTTTAGGACTTAGTAGTTTAGTACTATTTGCAGTAGTATTAACTAAATCTACTATAGCAGGAAGGATGTAAGACTATAGATATAGAGGTAATTGTAACTACTGTTAGGTAGCACGTAAACGGTCTAGAAGTACCCTTATAGCTCTCTCTATTAGCCTATTCTATTTATAAATATAGAGGCAAGAGGTGCTAAAGTAAATACCCTTAGAAGATAGCTAAGCTTACAACCTAGTATTAATTTCTATACTACTATTAAAATAAAGGTGTTTAGGGTAGTAGTTATACTAGTTCTTTAATTCCTTAAAGAAGCCTTTAATACAGCTATAGAGAGTAGAACTCTCTTTATTAGCTAGATTAAAAGACTACTTATACTGTAATTTTCTATTAATTAGACAAAGAACTAGAGGCCTTTTGTTGTGCAGTATAGGCTCTATTTTAACGGTATCTCCCTCTATAATATTTAAACATCTAGGGGGGTTAGGAATAGTATACTTACTAGGTTTTCTAACAGCTTTAGCTTAGTTGTAAGCTAGGCAGTTAAAATCCTTTTCCTTAATTTTTGTAAAATTAAGAATACCTTTAGTAATAGAAGCAGTCTTCTTTAGTAAAGGGAGTCCTATATGCCCTAATCTAACGTACTAAGTAGCAGCTAATTCTAGGAGCTTCTTATAGGAAGAAGAAGCAGTAGGATTTATACTACTAGAATTATTATTAGAGCTAGCTTCCTGTTGCTCTCTATCTTGCTAGATCTCTTAAGAACTACAGGCCTCGTTTAAGGGATCTAGACAGCTACTTCCTCTAATATCTAGCAACTTAGGATTTAGACCTTCTAAATCCCCGTTATTAGAAGGAATCTAACTAGGAGCCCGTTTAGGAACTAGAGCTAATGGCTCTATAGCATCGTTATTGGTATTATCTGCTTCTTCTTCTTCAAAGTCAGATAATTCCTTGATTCGGCTATATTCCTCTGGATTAAAACCAGGCTGTTGAGGGATTTGAACCTCTATAGGATAACTAGCATTATAACCTCCATTATAACTATTGCTAGTGTGTCGCGGCGGGGTTACCCCCTTGCGCTCTTATATTAGCTTTGCAAGGGATGCTACATATAGATTTTTCTCTATAAGAGTGCGCATCGCCTAGACATCTAGATAGTTTAAGCAAGAAGGCGCGCAAGCAGCTTCTGCTGACTCTTTTTAGCCTTCACTTTTTTTAATTAATTAATATCTTTTAGCCTACTCTAATTTACAACACTTAACACTTAAGAGATATTACTTTACTGCTAATAATACTTTCCCTAACTCTTTAGCACATTTAGCTCCTTTTGCGTATATATATCTTCTAAGCTGCAATCGATATTTTATTTCTGCCTTTTCTAACTATTTAATCTTTTTGCCTACTATTGCTTAATAGTATGCACTAATAAATATCTCGCTCTTTGCCGATCCTCTTCGATCTTAACGTGCACTATATCGCTACTTGTCTTAGTGTGGGCTGCATAGTCATTTAGGGGTTTGGTTTTAAGGCGACAAACTAGCTAGAAATCCTATATAAGAGAGATTAGCGTGGTTTTTACACACTCTAGGGGTCTCTTGCCCCTTAAGCTGTAAGAAGAAACTATGCTTTTTGGGATTTAGAAGCCTATAGCAGCTTCTATTAGCTAGAAATAGCTGATTTCTAAGGAGAGTGCCCCCTGTTAAATAGTGCTTTAGACCACTAATTAGGTTGGTATCTAAACCTAGGCAATATAGAGCATCCTTTAGAGCTAAAGGCCTGTGTTTAGCTGGATTTATACTAACTAGTACCTAGAATATAGCAGTTCCCTGTCCTTTAGGATAAATTAAACCTTCTCTAGTAGCAATAAGCGCAGTTTTACCCTTTTTTATAGGCTTAAAAGTCCTAAAAAATGCCTTATTGTTAACTATATAACAGGTAGAACCTATATTATATAGTAGGGAGTTTTTTAATTATTCCGTTAGAGTAATTAAAAGAAGGGGTATTATTACTAGTAGTACTAGTATTACTAGTAGTAGATTCTGTATCTAAATCGTAAGAATTATTACTACTAGAACTGCTAGATTCACTATTGGAATCTATAGTATCCTAGTTGCTAGTAGATAGGTTATAACAACCTATAGCAAAAGCAGCTTCTCTATCCTTATTCCTAGAATTTTTGTTACTTCTTCTTTAGCCCTTCTACTTCTTCTTATTCTTAAAGGCTTTATCTATATCTTTAGAGGCTTTAGAATCGTTAGAGTTAGAATTAGAATCGGAATTCTTCTTCTAATTAGGAGGATTCTTTCCTTAGTTAGCTTTATTATTATTAGAACTATTAGAATTAGAAGCTTTATAACTAAGAGCCTTAAATATAGAGGAGCTTTTATCTCTTTATTCTTCTAATAAGTTAGCTATAAGGAACTGTAAATTCAGCATTTTTACAGATAGACCTTATACTCTAGCAGCTTTAATAGAATATTGCTGCCTTTTAGCCTAGCTAGGGAAGGTCTTCTTTAAAGCATTAATATAATAATTTACCTAGCTAATAGAATTGATAGCTACACTATAGAGCTGTAGTTTAGCTAGTAAATTATTAAATTTAGCATTAAAGGCCTCTAAAGATCCCTTATAGTTTAAAAACGATAAGTTGTAATAACTAGCATATAGTGTACTACATTATATTTTAGCACTCTATAAATACTGCCTAACTAGAACGTTATAGGCATCTACAGGGGACTTATGCTAGCTTATAGCAGCTTAAGGTCTAGATTAGCAACTATCTCTTATAATTATAAGGATAATAGCTTGTTCTAAATCTACTAAAGTACTAGCTATACTAGGATTATTAATAAATTAAGGGAATCCTAGTGCTCTAAATAGGGTTAGGGTTAGGGTTAGGGTTAGGGTTAGGGTTAGGGTTAGGGTTAGGGTTAGGGTTAGGGTTAGGGTTAGGGTTAGGGTTAGGGTTAGGGTTAGGGTTAGGGTTAGGGTTAGGGT